>PVHY01028244.1:0-15406 GCA_004024945.1 Uropsilus gracilis | reverse complement strand
GGCTGAACTGGTCTGGAGCTAGGAGTCTTATCCAACAAACGGAGCTACGCTGTTCAGGTGCCCGAGCGATGGCTTCTGTCTGCAAACGGAGCTCAGGTCTTGGGCCCAGCTCGTCCTGGAAATGATGCCCAAGTGTGAGGGCGAAGCCAGCGCCTCCCGGTGGCCGGGCCTTCCCGGGCTCTGCCTGCAGGCGGGCAGGGGCCTGGCTGTGGGCCGCAGGCCTGTGCTGCTTGATCTGCAGGAGCCGGGCTGGGTTTGGGCTTCCTCCCCTCTCCCAGCCCAGCCGCCCTCTTGGAAGACTCGCTCCCCCCAGGACAAGCCCTCGGGCATACGCTCCCCAGCTAGCGAGCTTTCTGCAGAACCCCTCCTGCCACACGCCGTGGGGTGGGGACAGGCCTGCACACCAGGTGGACCGTCGCAGACCCTGGAGAGCGGCACTAGGCCCGGCCAGCCGGGCGATGGGGACCGGCGGAGCTAAGCGTGACGGGCCAGGTGGCGGCGGCCGTTTCTGACCCGTGCTTCGGCCAGGCAGGAGCCTCCTTTGGAGAGAGGCGCCCCGCGGGGAGGTGAGGATCTGGTGCCCCGTGGCGCCTCAGCAGCCGGCTTCCCAGGAAGGGGCTGCAGTGAGGCTCGGGGGCCCCGGGCTGCACGGCTCCAAGAACCAGGGGCCTTGGAGATCATCCGCGTCGCTGGTGCTGAAAACGCATAGACGCGGCTTTAAGTGCAAAGTGGCACCTCGAGCCAGAGCATGACCTTGGACTGTGTCATTCTGGGGACGTGCTGTCTCTCCCCCTTGAAGGGGGGAGAGGAGGGCAGGGGCCAGCTGCGGGCGGGAGGAAGCTCACAGGATGGCCAAGCTTCCCTCCAGACTTCAGTGGTAGACGTGCATGGCGGGCCGGCGGTTTTCATTCTCAATCAAGGCCTCGTGCCTTCTTCCGATGGTCACACTCGTGAAGCTTGGCAGGTCGTTCTGGAACGAAGGCCTTTCGTGATTTCCAAGGCAGTGGTTCATCAGTGACAAACTGGTTTTGGTTGTGGACGACGGACCCGGAAAACATGCAAACAATTGGAGGCTGCAGGTCTTGTGTTAAGTAGAAGTCGAGGGCGGCTTGCAGGGGGATGCGGTGGCTTCAGGAAGCCACGGGGATTCCATTTTCTCTCCAGTTGCTGTTCTTTGTGTGTGGTTCCCTTACTCATGCTCATCAAGTGGCTGCTGTAGCTCCAGCCATCAGGTCCTCATCACCAGCAGAAAAAAGGGAAGAACTATTGAGTCCTCCTTTAAGGCGTTTTCTTCTGGATTCCACTGACTAGCTTCTACTCACTTTAGCTCCATGGCCATCTGGCAAGGACAGCTAGAATATGCAGTTGCTGCGCCAGGCTCTTTGGTTCTTTATACACAATGAGAGTGCCATCGGTAAGAAAGAAGCGAGGAGGGAGTATTGAGAAGTCTTTGCTACTCTAAAGGGAATTTCTGCAAGGAAGATGCTAGTGGTTTTGTATTTTAGAGTCAAAAACCATTACATTTTCATATAACACTTTTGCTAAGAAACCACACCACACTGCAAATTCTCTGACGAGGTTCCTCAGACGACCCAGCTCACCAAAGCAGAGCTGATATCAGGTCGAAGAAGGGCAGAAGCCACCAACTTGGAAGCCATAGGGGGAAAAAACCTTCAAAAATGTGCTTCTGTCACCCAGCTTTCTTACCAGATCCTTCTCACCTGCACATAGCAGCTGCCGCTCAAATGCAGTTTAACAGCGGGGTTTTATTAACAAGGGAAATTAACCGGAAAGTCCTCACAGCCACAAGTGGCAGTTATCTGACCCCAGTCACCATGCTCAGTCCCAAAGGTCCCAAAGACACATGTCCAAGATGGCGCCCTTTGCCCCTCCACATCTGAGGCAGGCACTCTGCCAAGTCCAGTCTTTCTCCAGCATCTTCTCTTGCCTTCTCCCTCCAGTGTTCCGAGCTGCTCCGCTTCTCCAAGACTCTTCAAACTTCTTCCACAACGGCTGATGCACAAATCAGCTTTCCCCATCCCTGGCATCTCCACGCACCAGCTCACGATGCCGCCTTGCTACGGTGCCACACTCTCCACGCCGGCCACTCTTCTGTCGGCCACCATGGCTCCTGGCCACCTCCAGCTCATTCTTCCAGGGGGCTTCCCCTGGCCAGGCCACGTGGACCTATTCTCTCCATCTGCCATTCTTGCCTCCTTCCTTTTCTCTTTTTTCCCCTCGCTCTTCACTTTTATCTGCTTTTTGGAGCTTCTTGCTCCTTTAGGCATGTCTTTCCCTCAGACCCCACCCACCAGGGTACTCTGGTGCTGACAATTTTTACCTGTGTCACTCACAACCCTATATCAGAGCCACCTCTTGGACTCGCATCATCCCTCCCAAACCAATGCCTCCGTGTGCCCGCCAGTTCCCTGGAACCAAAGCCGTATTCACTGTCTCCACATCATCACTCATGTTCAACCATGCGTAGTAGCTGTTGTCCACCCCATGTCCACAGCATCTCTTCAACCTCCCTCTTCCTTTCCTCCGCCACCTTCAGTCCAGTTAGACACCCCCTCATCCAGACACTGTACCAGGCTCTGCATAGGCAAAGATCCTTGAGACCTGAGGTTCTGGGAGGTCAGCTCTGAATTCTGGAGCAAGGCAGTCCCAGAGCTGATTCTGTTAGTGGGGGAGGGGGCCACCCCCTTAATTCTTGTCAGTGAGGGGTCTTCCGCCTATACACAGTCAGTTGCCCAGAGATCACATTTCCGTGGTAAAGGTAAACATGGAGGCTTATTGACAGACAAGGGTCCCAGATGGCATAGAACCCCGCTTCTGCTCCTCAGGGAGCTGCGTGGGGTTCACCTCAGCCTTGGTGCACTTCAGCCTGAAGCCGCCAGTTACGTCCTTGTCTCTTGATCCCCCGTCACTCCAGGCAGCATCGGCTGAATCCACCAACACGAGGTGCAGCTTGGGTCTATCCAGGTTGCGTGGTGGCTCAGCACCTCCTCGGGGTCACCTCTCTTGGCCTTCACACGGCTCCCAACCCTCTGGCCCGAAGTCCAGGGAGCCCCCAAACACTCAGCTCCTGGGTCCTTTTCCTCCGGAGCCAAAACCTCAGTGCCTGATGCCAACCTCCGGGATCCCCCCTCAGCTCACCTCCCTGAGTCTTAGCTCCCCAGTCCCTGCTCTTTCCCTCTTTGTATCCTTTTTCCTGCACCCCCTCCCCTCATGAGACCAGAGGCTCCAGGTCCCAGCCACACTCTCCCCTTCCCCACCCGGGCCTGGAACCATCACCCCAGAGCCCATGGTCAACCTCGTTGCCAAGTCTGCTTGGAGACACAGCATCCGGGGAGAAGAAGGAAGTGCCCTGCTCTGGTTTTCGGCCATTCTTACCCTCTGTGTTTCAGACACAGGCAACGGCAAGACCTAAATTTCCCAACAATTTGTTGGGGTCACGCTTCGATTCCTGATTCCACCTGCAGACCCGGCCCTTTCTTGCACCCACAGCCCCGGCTCAGACTCTTTCCTCACCTGCCCCAGAGGACACAGTCAAAATCTGTGTGTTCCAGAGGCTGTGACAGCCGGTACCTTTCTAATGATTCCAGCTCAGCTGCTCCTGGCTACGTGGAAGATGGGGGGAGGGGGGCTTCTAGAAAGATCCTTCTCTAGCCTCTTGCTTGCGCTGTAACCTGGGGCGAAATCTCTCACTCCAAGTAGCACAGGGGGCGTGGGGCCGGGTGTGGAGGGAAAGGAGGGGTGTGAGACTAGCAGCCTAGGAAAATGTGAAAGCGCCTCTTCCTCCACAAGGTACTTGACTCCCTCGGGATCAATTCAGAGAGGCTTCAACAGCTCTTCAGGGGATTAGACCAGAGGACTTTGATTAAACTTGGTGCTTTGTTCCCAAGGGTGGAAACCCTTCACAAACGTTACACGCAGCGGTGCGTGGCGGGGAGCGGGGTCTGTCTGAGCACATCCTACAGTCCAGTGCCTCTTTAGAGCTTCAGTTTTAGACCTTTGTAAGACGTTTTCCTGCACCTTCACAATCTGAAATGCTTGAAAAACAAAGCTCCACAGAATAGGATTTCTCCAGCAGCGTGTTACCAACAACCTCACAGCCATCCCAAAGATGCTATCGCCTTCCTTCTTTTTTCAGTAAAGACTTTATATATAGACAATTATTTCCCATCTCTGCAATCCCCAGGCCTCTCCCCTCCCTGATTGTTCCCTCCCTCACCCCCTCCCCCCCTCCTTGTCCCCCCCTCCCCCCCGTGGTGAATTTCAGTTTCTTTTTTAGCTTGTTTTGACTTTTCCTCCTGGCCTTTTGCTTATTTTTCCTGTGTCTCTATATTTTATATATATATATAGGATATATATATATAGGATTCTGTCTTTTTCTTTCTGACTTGTTTCTGCTCATTTGATTTCTTCTAGGTAAAACAGACAAATGGATGAAAAAGATGTGGTCTATATACACAAAGGAATATTACTCATTAATTAAAAACGACACATTTGATGATTTTTTTGCTGTCACCTTCTTATTCTTCTTTCCTAGCTTTTTTTAGGGGACGTTCCTTGGAAAGAGATGAAGGTATCTTTATACATACGTACATATGTACATGATGCACACGTGCATTCTATATGTGTCTATTTTGCAATAATTAAATATATTTATTTTCTTACATCATTGTTTGTTTTTTAAACAGTATTTGAGTTCTCCCTTCAGGTATAGGCCCCACATTTCTCCCACCACCGTATCACCTGTGATCCAGTCCCATAGTTCCTTGTGCTCTTCTTGCCCTGTTTTGACTCCTCACCTTTCCCCTCCCCTGCTGGATGTCTTGGATCTAGCAGCATCAGCTTGCACATTTTCTCTTTGTCTTGACCCTTTGATCAGTTTCCCTCTATTCCGGTGACTTCCTTTTTCCTTCTGTCTAATTTTGTTCAGCTCCGTTTGCAGCTATGGAATTTGAGGCTGAGAGGTGAGGTGGCGTTTTGGGCTCAGAGCATAATGAATAAACCCAGTAAATAATAAATAAATAAATAAATAATACAATTTATTAATATGACAATATATTATATATTATTAATATTATAATAGCACACCTTATTATATTATACTATATCCTATCTATTGTATTATATAATAATATCATATATTATATTAATGTCAATGTATTATGTTATTGATATATAGTACATTAATATACATTAATATATTAAATAATATAATTTAAATAAATAAATAATAAATCCAGCTAAGCTGAATCTGCTGGTTCCTGCCTTATTTGGGTGATGGTAAAAGAAAAGGAAAGTGGTAACCATGAGGGAATAAGACTCATCTCGTCCCCCTGTTACTACTGTCCTTGCTGCGACGTTAGGGTAACAGGAAAATGAGAACGTGGGTAGGAACATGGCAGCGCGACCCGTGCTGGGGGGTGCTGGAGAGGTGGCTATAAAGCATGTAGCTTTGTGAAGGCCATGGGGGAGGGGGTCACAGTCCAGGAAGCCGGGTCATGGACATGGCCTGGAGGCCCAGAGCATGATCCCTGAGCACTTTCAGGCATGCACACTTAGAGCCTGGATTTGGCCAGCAAAGTGGACGTTTGTGCTTGTCATCATCAGGCAGCCAGAATCCAGTAGCCACACCCTGAGGGCCGCGTGGGAAGTACCACTCACCCCATTCTCAGCCTTGGGCTCTCTGGAGAAGCTGCTTCTCTCCAGACTCCAGAGGCAGAAGCCTGACCTGAGCTAAGTGTCTTCATCCGGGAAGACTCCCTTGGCGATGGGGCTGGCTTCTGAGGGAGGTTTCCCAGGGGTTGCGGGCTGCAGACATATTCTTCTGCCGGGTGTCAAGCTGATGGAGGGTGTCAAGCTGGGAGGTCGAGTCTATCTGAGAAGAACTTCAGCCTTCACCATGCAGCAGAGCTGACGGACGGAGATGAAACTGGAGCCAGGGAAACTTCCTCTTAAACCCTGAATCCCATCGTCCTCCTGAAATTGTCAGGCATGTGAGGTCCGTGCAAGGCTTTCTACTTAATCCCTCCTGACCGAGTCTTCTCTCCACGGCCGTCAAATGGGTCTTGTGTCATGAGGTAAGATTTTAGCTTTGCATGGAGAGTTTGCCGACGTGATGCTTGTCACGGAGGTTTCTTCTTCTTTTCATCGACTTGTGTGAGGAGGTTTGTGGGGACTTCTATTTCTGGCCACGAGGGAGTAGCTGGTAGTAGCCGACACTCCTGTCAAGAACAACCATGGAAACTGTCCTTAAACACAACTGCTTGATCTCCTGGGGAAGACAGCCAGGCTTGGAGGGGACTGGCTCTCTGACAGGATGAAATGTCATTCCAATCAAAGGTCCAGATTTTTGGGAAACTGAAAAACCAATTAAAACTTTTATACAGAAAAACCAAAGGCCAAGCACAGCAAAACAACCATGAAGAAGGAAAAATATTTTCTTGACACTGACAAATATGCAGACTTAATACACAGCTACAGGAATGGAACCAGAATGGCATTAACTCTGTAAACTGAGATAAAGAATCCAGGTCCAGAAATATATGGTCATTTGATTCTTAACAAAGGTGCCAATGTAGAGGCAATATCGTGAGGAAAGGCGGTCTTTTTAACGAACAGTGGGTTGGATCAATTGGATCTGTAGCTGAGGGAAAAATTGAATCCTGAGCCTTACGTCACTCTCTGGACAAATCAGTTTCAGGATTACAGACCCAAATGTGAAGGATATACAGCAAAGCTTTTAGAAGACAAGGATGAAGAATATCTTCATGGCTTTAGAATGGCTACTCATTTCTTAAACAGATCATAAAACACTTATCTTAAAGGAAAAAAACTGGTATTTAAAGTAGTGGGAAAAAGCCAGTGGACTGAATTGAAATTTAAAAAATTTTTAAAAATTGATTAAAAGAAACCATTAAATTAATAAAAATACAAGTAAACAAGTGCTACTGTATAACAGTTACAATGCATCTGTGTCTAGACTATATAAGACTTCCCTTTTGGCCACAGGAGGACCATAAACCACTTGTTTTTTAAAAAATGAGGCTAAGACTTTGACTGCCTCCACAGAAGAGGATCTCCAAAGCACAACCAGAAACACAAAACATGTTCAGCATCTTTAGGAAAATGCAAATGCAAATTGCAATAATATGCAACCAAAGCCAGAAAAGCTAACATTTATATAATCGACAGAAACATGATATGTTTAGATCTATTATATCTGAAATACTCACCTCCTGCTGATGAGTGCAAACGCTCTGTAAACTTTCCGGTGATATCTCCTGAAGCTCAACATTTTCTGATAAGCATTTTCACTCCTGGTCTATATTCAACACGAAGACAGCCACAAGGAAGTTCGTATCAGGGCTATTTGTACGAATATAACAATCAAACGCAACTCAAACGTTCATCGGCAAAACTGTGGCACATCTACTCTATGAAATACTGTTCAACAGTAGAAATAATGGGCTACTGCTCTATATCACAACACAGACAACTCTCATTGACTTCGAATGGCATGAAAGAAGCAGGGGTAGAATATATATTGTATGATACTATTTACATAAAGCTCATTGAGAAGGCAAGCCTGATCCATCATTACAGAGGTCATGGTGGTTACCTCTGGAGATGGTGTTGGGCTAGTTTGGGGTGTTGGGGAGGTTCTATATCTTCGTCGGGTGGTGGCTGCATGTACATATACCGTATGCAAAAATCTGCTGAGCTGGCTCTTAAGTGTTTGTGCAGTTGAGATATATTTTTATGCAGTAACACATTTATCAAAACAAAAAAGCAAATCTGTGTATTGAATAGGCTTGCCAGGGAGGGTCTGATTTATTTAGATATGCAGATTCTAAATAAGGTTAGATGCCTTCCAAAGTAACCTGGTTCTGTTTTTAGTAGGCAGACTTCAGTTCACTGTGAGACAAAAATTTTGCCAAGCTTCTGCAACGTACGATGCTAGACGCTGGGGATATAAAAACGACTGGGTTGCCGTTCATGCCTGAAGAATTTATAACGTGATAAGGAGGCAGGCTATCAAATGGATAATTACAAGGTGGTGTGGTGAAGGTGATAAGGGACCACTGGAACACAAATTCAGAGTGCGGTAGACGGGTAAATCACATCAATCATTGCCGAATTCCTCCTTACTTGTCTTCTAGCGAGGCTCAGAAATTCTAACTATTCTCTTTCTCTACTTCCCTGGATGCCGAGGTGGCCTGTGACATAGCCATGTCCAGTGGGGTAGAATCACGTTATTGTGGAGTTTCAAGTACAATGTCTGCTTTCTCCTCTTTCCACGCTGCCTTAAACGTAGATGTGATGCCACAAGCCCATCTTGGCACCACAAGGTCATGCACTCGGTGAACACTGAGCTGCCAGAAGGACAGAACGAATGCTGAGGGGTTCTGCTTGTTGTCATCACTGAACCAACGCTGATCCCTGACCTGTCCTTTGTAAGAAAAGTAGTAACCTCGGCCTTGTTTAAATTGCAAAGATGCTGTTGCTTGGAGTTGATGAACACATTTTTAATGGATCGTGGGGAAGAGGAAGGCAGGGACTCAGAGAAGGCTTCTCCCAGAATTCCTGTCTAAGCCCAGTTGTGCAGGATGAATATGTACAACCTGGAGACATGTTAGTGCCAGAGGGAGGCTCACCCATGAGGAGAGCACCGTAAAAAGAGGTGAAAGGGACACAACATGTGTAGAGAATTGCAAACATTTAGTCTGGCTAAAAGCAGCCTGGAAATTAGGAAAAGCTGCGACTGGAGCAATAAGTAAAGGTCATTATGGGAAGAGTATTATAAGCCCTCTTAAGAAACTGAACTTAATCCTCCACTTCCTTGGGGAACTATTAAATGCATCTAGTCAAAGAGCGTGATATGAGATTTATATTTCAGAAAGAATATTCTGGAGAGTGGAGAGTGTCTCAGTTGTGGAAGCAGCCAGAAACCTCGTTCAGTAATACCGTTCAGAGATGACAGGTGCCACCCCCCGAGGGACCAGACATCTTAGAGACAATGCCTTTATAATGCAGAGGGTATAGGAGTAACTACATTGTTTGAAAATGTTTAAAGAGCTAAAATATCAGGTGTTTGATTATTGACTGGATGAAGAAGTGAGTGAGAAGATAAAGCCGGAATGACTTTGTGGCTTGGTTATGAACAATTGGTGACACTCTTCTGTGGGTTAGGGACCAAGATTGGGAAGCGTGTCTTGGTGGGGAGGATAAAGAACCAGACTTTGAGCTCGGTAATTCTGAGTGGCTGTTGAACTTGCACTTGAGATGTAGATCTGAGGGGGAGGAGAGAATCTAGGTGTGGCATCGATTTGGAAGTTGCCGGTTGTATGGGACGTGGGCATTATGCTCTGCCTCCGTGTCTTGGTGCCACTGCCTGTTGGATTCACAACCATTTCTCTTTTCCAAATGTGGTCCTCACCAGTTGACTGAATCCGACTGCACATGGGCACCTGTGTCAGGCTCTTGTCCTTGGCTGCCACCACACAGTCCCACTAGTAACACACTGCAGATTCTTCTCATCAATTCCAGACGTGGATGAGATGAGTTGCCTTAACAGCTCATGGGTCCTGCCCTTCCAGTCACCGAAGGAGCCGAGCACTGCAGCCTGAATATGTAGGGGAATGAACTACCCACAGAGTGATGTTGGCCAAGGAGCAATAGCACATCGGAGGAAATTCATCTGTGCTGTGAACTGATACAAGGCACACAGTGTGTCTACATAACCTGTTTGGCAATATCTGTGTGGTCAGGCAGACATCCTGGCTACTGACCTGCTACGTCTCCTCACAGCTCACTGTGAAGCAATGGCTAGTTTAGTAATGCATCATCTCGCATTTGCTTCACATCCTTCCCTGCTCACTTACCAAACAGATACTAGCAGCTAATCCTGGCCTCAAACTCTGTTTCTGAAGATGCCTGAGCAAAGGTGGCAAATGAGAGATGGTAGCTGAAGCTCTTGATGAAGGAGCGGAATGTGGAGAGAGATGAACCTCCAAGCAACCATCAAGCATATCATTGGGTGAAGAATGAGAAAGAAAGAAGAACTAGAAAGAAGACAAACTTAGGAAAGTCAGACTCCGCTGACATGATTCCTTCTAGCTCCATCCATGAGGCTGTGAATGACTTAAGTTTGTCTTCTTTGATTGATGAATAATATTCCATTGTGTACAGACCACATCGTGTTAGCGGAAATAAGTCAGAAAGAAAAAGAGAAATAGGGGATGGTCTCACTTAGATGAGGGATAGAGGGAAAACAAACAAACAAATGGACAAAATAATTTAAAACTGCCAGCAAAACTGAAACGTAGAGCAAGAGAGGGGGAGGAGGGTTGGATTGGGGGAGGGGGAGGGCACAAGAGAATAAGATGGTGCACAGATGGTAAGGTGATAAGGTGATAAGGGTAGACAATGATGTATTTTATATATATCTGTATATATCAAAAAAATTTTAAAAAAGAAAGAAAAGTCAGACACAGGTAGAGCCCATCTCAGAGCACTCATCCTGTCTCAATGGATGTAATTAACAAAGTGTAAGGACACGGGCATGGACATTATAAGCGATACTAGGGAAAGGGAGGACACAGTGTCCCTTGCTTATCTTCCATGTGTTTCTTCGTTGGTTTATATCTACTTTGATTGTTTGACTCGATGCTACAAAGATTTAGATTCACTTCCAGTAGATATCACTTTAAGACCCCCAGGCTAAGGGTGTGCATTTAGTAGGGTCATTTCAAGAGTGTTTGGATGTCCCATCAAACAAAAGGCAATGCTGCCTCCTGACTTTGAGTGGCTCTGGGAGCCCTGAAGAGAGGAGAGGTGTGGGTCACATAGCATTTCCTCCATCCTGTTACACTAGCCACAGTCATTGTTTTTCTTCGGGGCTATGGTTTCAGTCATTTCTGTTGGGTTGTTGATATCACCTGACACATGTACCTCCATGCCTTGCTGATTCATCCTTGATCCCTATCTGTGGGTGGCACTTCTCCATCAACACCTGGAGGCCCAGATGTGAATGTCCCCAAATTGCCAGTGTTTTGGTACAGCCAGACCTGCTTACCTTCTACTGCCAGTGGGAGAGAGCTCATCCTTGACCTGTGTTGCTTGCTTCTTGCTACGACTAGTAGGAGGGAAGCTGGGAAGGAGGAAGGGGAGGAAGGAGAAAACATAGGAAAGCTTTTTTATTTTTAAAAACTATAATTTCCAGGTTTTTTCCCTTAGGATTATTCTTTCCAAAAGTTAAGAATAAAGAAGGCCGTTCTAAGTGTGGAAGTATAAAAAAAGAATGATAAATTTAGAATTAAAAAATCCTTCCTAGCCAAAAAAAAAAAAAAAGAGGAATCTCTTAAAACACCATGAAAAAGGTAAAGACATGTCAAATTCTAACTGGGAAAATCTTCCACCAAAATATACATTTCCTAAAGTATAAAGCACGGTTACAAATCAGTTTAAAAGAACAAAAGTAGAATAATGTTACAAATCAATTTAAAAGAACCCAGTAGAATAATGAGCAAAAGCGGTGGACAGCTCACAGGAAAGGGAGAGAATGGTTCTTAAATGTTTGAAAAGCCTCTTGACATACAGAGAAATGCATAGCTACATATTTAACCTGCCAGGCTGGCAAAGGTGGAAAGACGGACAAGGCTTGAGGGCCTGCTCTGCATAAATTGGTCTCACCTGTGATAAGCAACTCAGCAGTAAAATTTAGCATTTTCTTTCCTTCGGTCCAGTCAATCTGCTTGTAGGAATTGGTGGGGATGTATGCACACATCCTTGTACACAAGGTAAGAGACAGTATACAACAGTATAAGCCATGACCACACGTGGGATACATTTAAATCTTCATCGATGTGGAAACAGTTCAATAAAATGGAAAACTATGAAACTTTAAAATAAGTGAGACCTAATCTAATCTATCCATCCATCCATCCGTCCATCCATCCATCCACCCATCCATCCATCCATCCATCCATCCATCCATCCATCCATCCATCCATCCATCCATCCATCCATCCATCCATCCATCCATCCATCCATCCATCCATCCATCCATCCATCCATCCATCCATCCATCCATCCATCCGTCCACTGTCATAGGATAGTGGCCAAGAAGTACTCTTCTGTGGCAAAAGCGAAGTGAGAACAGTATACGATATAATATGGAAGAATGAACATTGATTCACCGCTGGGTGAAAAATGGGGATTTAGAAGGTAAATGAGTGGTTGGGGATCGAAGGATGTAAGAGCAACTTTCCCTTTCCTGTCAAGGAAGCTGTTCTGTGCTCTCTGAGTCTTGTGCAGTATGCATGGATCACTCATCCGAAACATGAAACGTGTATTTATAGTTGTGGCAGCAAATAAATGATTTGGGTTTCCTGAGAAGCAGACCCCAAGGTTAGATTAACGTTCACATGCCAGCGATTGACGGGGGACACTTGAGGGAAAGGGCAGGGGGGCAAGAGGAGGCGGCAGGGGGCCCTCGGATGGTGATGAAGAAGAGAGGAAGGGCGTCTCCAGCCCAAACCGCTGATCAGCAGAGGGCCTGGGGCAGGGGCGCCTTCATTTCCCTGTGTGCTGGACACAGGGCCTGGCCCTGGGAAGGCAGCCTCGAGCGTGGGTGGATAAAAGGCCCAACAGCGGGAACCCTCAATCAGCCGCCTTCTCTGCAGCTGCCTCCTGGTTGCCGAGCAAGATCTGTTCTGACCAGCCCTCGATGGCAATGTTTAAATGCTACTTTTCCTTGGGAGACGCGTCTTTACACGTGACTTTGATTTTAGAGTTGAGGTGACTTAAAAATTTCTGGTTTTGAATATTTTTCTTTAACCGTGCATTCATCCATTTGCTCATGCTTTAAACCATGACTTATGAATACTAAGTGCCAGGCACGCAAAGGCCAGCAAAACAGAGGGGGGTCCCATGCGGAGGGCATTGGGTTCAGCTGGCAGGTTGGCGTGCATCCAGTGAGGAGACAGCGTGTCATCTCAAGCTCCGGTACATACTACAGAGTAAGAGCGTTGGGGGTATAGCTCAGTGGTAGAGCATTTGACCGCAGAGTAAGAGAGTAGCAGGTCACGTGTGCACTGAGGGCATCTGGAAAGCTGAGGAAGGTTCCTCCAAGGAAACTAGAAACACTAATGGAAAAAACAGATAAGTTTGAAAAGTGAAAAAAAAAAATCCAGGTGAGATTCATTTCAATGAGAGATTAAAGCTTATTTAGCCCAATCTGCCTAAAATCTTATCATTTGATAGCTAGTCAATCTAAAAATAATTAACGAGCTCATGAATGATATTTTTCATACGAAAGCTTTGAAGTTGGATGTGGACTTAATAGTCACAACACATTTTACGTTGGACTGAGTAACAGTGACCGGTGGCGGCTTTAGCACCGAACGCAGCTGCTGGAGACATATGTTCGGATGTAGACGTGTGTGCATGTCACAGTCATGACGATGCGGATGCAACGTTGTGTCTTATCGTTTGCCTTAACATTATATCACATGTAGCGTCCCATGATGAGTAGTGGAATTCTGAATGTCCAGCCGCACTGTCAAGCCACCATTACCTGTGGAACCATTTCCATGCTGTTGGCTGTTGAGGGGACTCTCAGCTTCCTGGCATTAGATGCATCCTCTTGGCAACGATAAGCAGAAGAGGAAGCAGAGCTTTCCAGCTGCATCACTCGTCCCTTGCAGACCGCTCTTGCGGGAGCGAGGATTCAAAGTGGACGAAGATACTTCAGGCTCCGAGACGTTTTGGAGCCCGGTGCTGAGGAGGGCTGCACTGGGCAGGCCTTGAGCTGGCCCTTGCAGCAACGGCCACTCTCCAAGTTCCTCTCGAGTCGCTCACTTGATGTGCCCAGCGTGGCGTTTCCTCATTCTCACAAGCAAATCTCTGCTTGATCTTCCCTTCATTAGCTGGTTCCTCTTCGTGTCCAGGGACTCTGGCTGAAGTGTCCTGTGCGCATGCAGGGGCAGGATGAGTCCCATGGCGGCGCCTGCTGCTGTGAGCTGACACGACCTGACCTCAGAGTCCACCACCACGGCCGGGCTCTCCTCGCTGGGCCTCGGGGTCCTGGGCCTTCCAGGACATGCGCCGGGACAAGGACGATGCTGACGGGCAGCTCAAGAACGTGGAGGAGAAAGGTGGCCCGTGAGCGGCCACTCAGCCACCGGGCTGTGTGACCTGGGAAGGCGGCAGAGGCCCGGGGCCATCGGAGCGAGACTTAGGACGGTGCAAGCCCGGAGGACGAGGCTTCGTGACGGACTCGCCATCCGAGGTGGCCCTTGGGACAGAGAGGAAGGTCCAGGTGAGTGGAGCTGAGGCAGCCTTCAGGCCTCAGGACGTGGCCTTGCAAGAGCCAACAGGGTCCAGCGAGGTGTCAGTGGTGAGCGTGGGGAGGACCACCCGCCATGTCCAGCAGCGTGGCCACGCCTCGTGGAGCCCTGAGGGCCTGGTTGCCGAGGCCCCGGGTGCTTAAGGCACCCCCTTTTGCGGATGAGAAGAGAAATCTGAGTTCGCAGGTGTGTTTCAGGGGCGGGCACGGAAGGGAAGACGGGGTTCTGGGAGCTTCTGAGCCCACTCCCCGGCCATGGGCACCCCCGGACCCGGCGAAGATGCAGCGGGGGGGCCATCCGAGGAGCAGGGTGAGGTCTGATCAGATAGCAGAAATGGCCTGAAATCCTGTTTCTTTCCCCATTGGAGCCTTCGCACCGCAGCCCCTGTGAGATATCGGTTTCCTCTGATGGTTGATCTTCACGTGACCTTGGCAGCCCGGCCAAGAGCTCCCCGATGGTCAGTCGCACCAGTGACCACATCTTCCTGTCTCCAAGGGAAGCCGGGCTGGAAGGAGGGTGACTCTGCTCCCGTGGGAACGTGCTTGGAGGGTGTCACCCTTCCCTGGCCGGCCCCCTCCAGGCTGCGAGCCACCAGGCGTGCCGAGTGTCACCCATCTCAACCGGAGGGATCCCCGAAGTCAGTCGAGAACAAGGGGGTCAGCTCTGGCTCCCTGGAAGCACACCCCACGACCCCAGGGGTGCGCTGTGGGCTCACAGCCAGCCAGGCAGACCCCCAAAGAAGACTAGTGGTGGACGAGGCCTGCGATCACGGCCACAGCGCTGCAGAATTCCAGCTTGAACCGGATTTCTCTTTCACGCCTTCTCACAGCCCCTCCGTTTCTGCCCCACCCTACCAGCTCCATCACCTCTGTCCGCCACATTCGCCCCTTCCACCTCCACCTCCACCTCCAGTCTCTGCACACACCCTCGTCCACCTCGTCCACCCTTGTCCACCCTCGTCCTGTCTCCGCACACCCCCTCCCTCCCCGTTCATCTCTTCCATCTGTAGCCCTCTCCCCCAGGCCCTCAATCCCTCCCCC
>PVHY01028243.1:0-15405 GCA_004024945.1 Uropsilus gracilis | reverse complement strand
CTATCTATCTATCTATCTATCTATCTATCTATCTATCTATCTATCTATCTATCTATCTATCTATCTATCTATCTATCTATCTATCTATCTATCTATCTATCTATCTATCTATCTATCTATCTATCTATCTATTTTTTGAGACTAGGTCTCGCTGTTTTTGCCCATGGAACTGCAGGCTCCCATTGCCCATGGTATCACAGACTTAAGCAGTCCCGAGCCTCAGCTTCCCAGGTGGCTGGGATTATAGGTGCGCACCACCACGCCCAGATATTTTTTGGGACTAGGTCTCGCTATGTTGTCCCGAGCGGGACTCTAACCACAATCCCTAACCCCAGCCATGTCACAGGCTGAAGCTTACAGGCATGAGCCACCATGCCCCACTGAAACCTCCATTTTGAAACCAATGTCCTCTCCCTGCCTCTTCCACCTCAGTGGAAGGTACCCACCACGGCCGGCTGGCCCTACATCCTGTTTCTGCCTCCCCTTATTCCTGGTTGTTCCTGGCAGCCATCTTGTCCTCCTGATAGACATGGGTGCTAGCATTGTCTCCCTGATAGATGATGGATGGCAGCATTACTGGAAACTATAGTTATAGGAACATGTCCTATACCTGCTTGCTTGTTTCACAATGGGGGGTGTTGGTGGTTTCATAAAAGGTGGTAACAGAGACTGCTCGGGGTCTCTCTTGCCGTCTTGGCTTGGGGACCCTGGTGCACCAGCTTCTTGCCAATAAACCTGCTGCTTTGACCTCACTTGGAGTCCTGGTGCCTTGTTAAGCAGCCCGCGGGTCATCACACTATGCATAGTCTCAGGCCTGGATTTCACAGGCTGTAGCGAGGGGCCGGGTACAGATTCCACTTGGACTCACGTGGTGAAATTTCTCTCTCTGGGACCTTTCATGACATGGGCTCAGTCTTATGAACAGTGGCTCTGCTCTGTGCTGGTGTAGAAGCTGACCATGTATCAAGGCAAGAGTAGGATTTAGCATAAACGTCGTGATTATACTGAAAACATTAGGAATGCAGCTTACCATTTCCCAGGGCGTGCTCTGCTCTGGAATATTCGCTGGGGTGCGTCACCCCCGGAAAACGATGCACTCTCAGAGTGAGTCTCTGGGGTGAAGTGGCCGACACCTGAGCTCACATACTCTGCCCCCAGAAGATCGGGCCATGGGGACTGAGAAATGCTTCTACTAGAACAAACCTCCGAGAGGTGCTGTTTTCACCCTGTCTGCTCATACTTTTGACTAAACGAATAGGAACAAAATAAGACTGGGGTTCATAGGAAGTCTGCACCTCCAACCTGGACCTGGGGTAGTATTGGGGGGCTGGGCAGCTCCACACCCCCCTACTCTTCCTCCCCCTCAAGTCCATGGCTGCTTCTCAGCTGGAGCATACAGCAAGGGAAGCGATTTAAACCTAATCACCTGGGTCATTTTCTCCAAAATTGCTTCTTTTTAACCATTTTTCATGAGAAACAAAAAAGAACATGAGCGGCAGCCAAATTGCTGTCCCTGCAGCCCGGGTGCCGGCAGGGGCTGCCTGCAAGCAATGCCTTCGGCGTTTCCATCCATCTGCGCAAACAGGGCCTCAGCGCGCTCAGCGACACGAAATGGTGACCCAGAGAGAAGCAAATAAATCCCCGGAAACGCTCCAGCACAAACCTGGGAGCCCAGCGCCCTGGTGGCTCCCCTGGCAGAGAGGTCCTGAAGCTCCCCCCTTCCCCTGTGGTGCAAACTCTTTGAAAGTGTCTTTCCACTTTAGTCTTGAGTCTCTGCTTGCTGTGTGGCCAAGGAAAAATCAGTCAACCTCTCTGGGCTTCACTTTTGCCTCTGTGAAGTGACAGAATGATTTCTGCTCTGAATGCTCAGCCAGCCAATAGGGAAAGGTAATTGCAACCTCCCCAAATTGTGGTTCCTATGACGTGCTCCTTAAAGCATTTTCTGCTTTTGTGCAAACTCTTTGTAACGGCCCTGCAAGCCTGGGCCGGTGGTGTTACTGTTGTTGGTGGTGGTGGTGGTGTTGGCCTGTTCCAGGTGGTGTGTAGAGGTAAGTGGAGATGCACATGAGAAGGATAAGCACACAGTTAAGACAGTGACTGCATCTGCAGGGGAGAGGGGTGCAGCCTGGGGCAGGGGTGAGGGCACCGAGGCCTTCAGCTCTCAGGCTGTACTGGAGTGCCACATTCATCGTGGCACCTCCATGTCCGCATGTGTCCCCGCCGGAGCTCCTCAACCTCAGCGCTGCTGACGCTGGACTGGATGAAGCTGGGCGGGCGCCCGTCCTGTGGACCAGGGCTATAGCAGCGTCCGGGGCCTCGAGCCCAAGATGCCAGTCTCTTACCTTTCTTGAGATGTGCCAACCAAAAGCAGGTCTCCAGATGTTACCAGATGTCCCTGCAGGGCAGACTTTCCCCCAGGGGAGAATCTGGTTTAGAGAAAAGGTGGCCTGTTTCTCAGAAATACCAGGGGTCACATGGGAGGTAGGAGACAGTCCTCCATGCCCCCCCCCAGCTCTGTAAGATGGAGCGGTGCCCCAAGAGCAGGTGGTTTTACTGTTAGGACTGTGGTGCACTTACAGCTCCAGATACAATTGAATAAGTCGGAAAGACAGTAACAGTAACGTGTGCAAGACGACACTTGTCATGGTGAATATAAAGGAGATGATTCAACATGGACAATGTAAAAGCATGAGAACAACCTAGCTGACCATGCTCCTGTACCGGCTTCTGGGGGGCGGGCTGGGCAGGGGGAGTGGAAGGGGTCAGGTAGGGGTGACATATGGACCGGCTCTCCTTTCATGGTCACTCAGTCACCACGGGCCACTTGAGATGGGCTCAGATGCTTTTGCTGAGCAGAGTCTGAGACTGTCACTCCCGCACTTGATGATCACTTTGTTCAAGTATTTTAGGACCTGAGCCAAACCCAGACTTGGATGCACCCTGACTGTTTCCCAGAGAGGGGAGGCTGCTCCACCCCCCCCACCCCCCAGGCTCACAGCAGAGCTGGGGGAGACCCATCCTGGGTAACAGGAAATGACAATCCTGAGGGGGGAAGCCAAGTGCTCATGAAGAGAATTCACCCTCCCATTGTCGGGGGGTGATCCTAGCCAGGGGGAGTTTGTGGCTAGAAGGTTTTGTGATGGGGGTAGGGATGGGGGAGGACAGGGCGGGGAGGGGAGGGACGGCACATGCGGTGCAGAGCTCTGTGCTGGGAGGCGGCACCTCTCAGAGCTCGAACTCTCCTTCCACCTCAGCACTTTTCAGAAACTCACTAACGTGAAAAAAAACACCCCTGGTCCACCTTTCAGCAGCCCTCTGATGAATGTTGCAAGGTGATGTTACTGACTGTATCCCAGGCATGAGGCAGAGGAGAACACAGCAGCAGCCACTAGATTGCATTTAACTCATTGCCAAGTTCAAGTGCGCTTGTGAGGGCAGAGGACTGGACATAGCGGGTGTCCAGTCATCCTCGAGGCTCATAGTGCCCTGCGCTGGGCACTGAATGCTGTGATGTTGGAGCAGTCCAGGGAAGCTCAGGAAACCTATAGAAATAATGTAAGAATGATTTGAACCCCCCTCCCCGCCCCAAGCATAAACCAAGGCTTCATTCACGTAGCCTCTGCACATTCTTCTGGGTCCTTGAGGAGTCCTTGACCCAAGAGCATTGGCCAAACATTGTTAGGAGGACATAGGTTAGAGCTCGTGGCAGCCGTATCATGTCCAGCTGTGCAATTTGCAGCAAGTTCCTTAACCTCTCTGTTTCTTAATTTTACTCTCAGTAAAATGGTGTTATTGTGAGGATACATGTTAAGTACAGCCCTGTGAAATCTCTGGTCACCCTAGGAAATCATCAGCTCTTGGTGATTGCTTCTGATTTAACCTGGCATTCCTTAGGGATGTGTTGGGGGTTGTGGAGACTGCAATGCCTGGCCCTGAATAAGCCCCTGATTGTAAGTCTCTGTGGGTTTAGGGAAATGTATAGCATAGGTGATGGTGTGACTTTCAAACTATGGCATCATCCTCTTCTTAACAAGTGGGCTCAGAAATGAAATCAGCATGGCAGGCCAGGATAGGACAGAAAACAATAGGGCAGGAGTGACAGACATGTACTCATGTGTCTCTGAGCCTCTGTCTACATCCAGTCACCATGGGAATGTGGAGGGAAGACAGTTTTGAAGTCACTGCATTACACTGTGTAGACTGGACTTCATGGGGGCCTTGAGAGATGTTTGAAGAGTGCCTCTGACGGAGGAAGTCAGGGCCTGTGCTTTTGGATGAGTTACTGTTCTGATTGGGCCTTGGTTTCCTCATCTGGATCCTCGTGCCTGCCTCTCAGGGCTGTGCCAAGACAATTAAAATAGAGAAGCAGTTAAGAGATGCACCTGACTGCCTGGCATGTGGTAAGAGCCCAACAGGTGGTGGCCATGGACATTGGGGTTGTTCCTTAATTTTCACCACAAAACTGACTTGGCCTGAGATAGGACTGCCCTGCAAAAGGGAGAAGTTGACTTGCTAAAATCAGGGGATTTTAGGAAAAGTTCCTGAGGCAGAACATAAAAATAACCTAAAAAAAAAAACAGCAAAACCTCATAGAATGATTGTCTCCCCTCTGGGGGTTATGCTATCAAAAGAGTACCACCACAGGGAAGATCAACCCAGCAAGGCTTCCTGGAGGAGGAGGTTCCAGCTTGTCTCAAGGAGATCAGAGGGATGGGATTGAAGCAGAGCTGGGCCAAGGGCAGCCGGGAGAAGAAAGACCTGTGGAAAACCCAGCGAGCTGTATAATCAGCACATCCTGCGCAAATGATGCATAATGAAGAGATGGCCAGGTCCCTTGGCAAGCAGCCATCAGCCCCCGACAACACCCTCCGGTGTCTACGGGCAAGAAGACAAATCAGAAATCACAGGTGCACGGGTGGAGGACATATGATGATCATGTCAGGGCCGGGCATCTGCCTGAGCGATACAAATGTTTATGAATATTAATAACCATTTGTTCCCAAAGGACCACAAATCAGTTAATTAGGGCCCTGTCAACCTGTTTATATTATCTATAAATGAAAACCCATCAGCAGCCAAACATGAAATTAAGCGGGCTGTGTGTGGGCCGCCACTGTGTGCGGATAAATGACAGCGCGCCCACTGGAGCCCCCACCCTGGCATGGAGGTGGGTATTTCTCTTCCCTGAGTGACTTTAATCAAGTCAGTGGTTACAGGAGGCACTTGATAGATGGTGTCTCAGGCCGCTTCACTGCGTGGGGCGGGGGTGGCGGGTGATTTAAGACTGTCGGTAAATTAGCTGCAATCCAGTCTTGAAGGAGAGAGAGAATTACCTATAAATCAATGTTCCCTGGACAGGTAATCAGGTCCCCGGTCCAGGCCCTGATCACCACGGGCTGGGCCCATCCGTCTCCTTCCTGGGGGTAGGCACTGGGGTGCAGCAGGGGTGTTTTGTCCATGGCCCCCACCAGGCTCACCTTCCCTCTGGATGGTGGACTTTGGGTCTTCGGCATGGCCATGGGCTTAGCAGCAGAGGGGAGAGCAAGAGAGGGAGACAGAGGCTGGGGCTGAGAGTTCCCTTCCGCCTTTCCCACTGTGGCTGATGAACAGACAGAGGGGCCAGACCAGGGCCAGGTTGACTCGACAGGCGGGAAGCCCACCTGCCACCCCAACTGTGGGGTGATTCCTTCCTGAGAGACTCCTCCTTCCTGAAGATCTCCTGAGGCAAATTCTTGTCCTCTCTTGCCCTTGGGACAGGAAAAAAAGCACTCTCTGACCATCTGTGTGCAACCCAGAACTGAACCGTTCACCGTTGCATTAACATGGGAACACTTAGCTGGGAGAGTGAGGCCTCTTTATTACACACAGCCTCATGAGGTGTAATGGGGGATGTGATGGACCCCGGGCCCCTTTTCGCTTCAGCAGCTTAAAAACAGCTCCACGAATCAGCCCAGGAGAGTGATTTCCAGTCAAGAAGTCATGTGTCAAGTTCCTCCATAGAAGGTATCAACATTGGGTCACTAGCACCAGGACATGGAGACCAGGAGATGGTGACAGGCTCCACTCTCCCCTTGCTCCTCGTGGCTTGTCTCTGCTTCTGTAGCCCCACTTGATTTGGCTTTGGCAACTGCAGTCATGTGGTTTTTGCCCCTATAAACCCCTGCTAAGTTTTGCTCAGGGCTGCTTCGTTACCTGAGGGGTAGTTGCTGGCCAGCGAATAAAGCTTTGAGATATAATCAGAATGTTGACTTGGTTTCGTGTCTAGGGTGACCCTTAAACAGGGACAAGTGTCCCTATAAGAAGTCGCAGAGAACTGGGACCATGGGTACAGGCACCCCGCAGTGGACTCCCTGGTTAGACCTTGGGACAATGTGACCTTGAGCAGGTTACCTAAATTCTCTGTGCCTCAGTTTTTGCACCTGTAAATGCAAATCAGAATGGGATTGGCCCCTTGGGAGGATCGAAGATGCTCACAGATGTCAGGACAACCTCTAAGCAATCTGTTAGTTGCTTGTCTGGGGAGGGTGGCTGAGAAAGTGAGAACAATTTAGAACCCAGCTCCAGCTCCATTTCCAGCCAACTGAGCACCCTGGGAGGTGACTTCATTTCTGTTCTCCCCCCGCCTCGCTCCCCTTCCTTAGATCTGGAAAGCAGATCTAATGGGTGAGATTTGGCCACAAGGATAAGGCACACGTCTCTGCCTTGTAGATTTGCCTATTCAGGCTCTGTTGCAGTCTCACTAACATGTACGTGGGGGTAGGGGCCCAGAGTGGTCTGTGCACTGCGGGGCCCTGAGTCCCTCAGAGGCCCTGTCTTGGTTCAACGCCCCGGGGTCGCCATCTTGAAATGTTTACATTTTGGAACCAGCGGCCCACATTCCCGTTTTGCACACATAGGGATGAGGTCCATTGCGATGGGTGAGCCAGGCTGAATGAAGTAGGAGCCTCTTTTCACCCAAACTCATGAGCAACGTTTCCTTTTCCTGGACTGGGGTGGCTCTGGGCCTCCAGTCAAGGTGGGGAGGGCCCTGCCCTGCACCCTAGCTCCTTGCACTGCTTGCCTTCCCAGGGCCCCTGCTCCCTCCAGATTCCCTGCGAGGGGAAGAGTGAGTTTTCCCAATTGAAAGCATTGCAAGGTCAGTCTGGCCCTGTGCTGGGTCAGGGATGGGAGAAATGCCCCTAGACTCAGTCTGTCATCCTACTGCTGTCAGCTTCCTGTAGCTGCCATAGCAAATTACCATAAACCAGGCAGCTTAAAACAACAGAAATTTGTTCTTTCCAACCCTGGCAGACAGGAGTCTGAGACCCAGGAGTCGGCAGGGCCAAGCTTCCACCCTGGTCTTCGGGGAGAAGCCTTCTTGCCTCTCCTGGTGTTCTTTGGCTTGTGGCCGCATGCCTGCCATCTCGCCATCTGCTTCCCTGCATTTTCATGATTGCTCTCCTTCCTAACAGGTTACTGTTGACTCCAGAGTCTACCTGGGCCCATCTTATCTTGAGAACCTCCATTCAATTATACCTGCAAAGACCCCTCATGCAAATAAAGCCATGGCCACAGGCTCCAGGCACAGAGCTTCTGGGTGGTCACAGTTCAACCCACTGCACAGCCCACAAGATGGCGGGGAGAAAGGTGCGAAGGTCAAGTGGACATAGACACTGCCTGGTGGCAGCCGCTTCCACACACACAGCAGGGTGTTTTGCCCACACATTGGTCATTTCCTTTGTCCAGCACAGATGCTGTTGTCATACTCATTTTACAGATAAGGAACTCAAGAGACATACAAAAAAAAATCACCCCTTTTGTCCATCTGGTCACCCCATTAGTGAGGGTCAGAGGTGGCATGGGATCTGGCAATTTGTCCACACCCCAGGTCTGTCCATGTGCAGGGTCTGAGCACCGATCTGATCTTCTACCAGCTCTGGCCTGCAGGTAGGTGACACAGCGACAGGTCTCCAGGGAGTAGCGAGGACCATGGTGGGCCCAGCATGCACCCAAAAGGCTGGGAGTGGGGGCATTGCCATGGGCAGCATTCAGAGGCAGGGCTCCCACTGTCTCTATTTTTCAAGAGTGGGCGACCCTGTTTTCGCTCTGCACATACCCGATGATTAGATTTGGTGACTTATTTAAGGAACAAACGCACCACATCAGGCAGTCTATCAATCAGCAGTCTGCGTGCACCCCCCGGGGTTCTGGAAGGGCCATTTATCCTCACCCTGGGAGTCAGAGGTGCTGGGACTGTCTCCCCCCACTTCTGGACTTACAAGATGGACGTGTACCCTAGTGCTGGCAGAGCCCACAGGTCCCTGCCGCTCTCCATGACAGCTGGCTCAGAGTCTTGCTCCCTCTGGCCCTAAAGGAGTCGTCAGCGGGAGGTGACAGCGACCATAATTCTGTTTTTATTATTATGGAGCGCCGGTCATTTCTGGCTGAGCAGCGCTGAGTGACGGCTAGTGATTTAGGAATCGTACGGAGGGATTAAGGAGGTGAAGCTAAATGCATTTCCTCCGAGGCCCATATTGGCCACAAACACGTTTCTGTGGAGGATGCTGATAAAAAGCAAATTATTTTATTCTGTTCACAATCAATCCCAGCTCCAGACTGCAGAGTCCCCCAAGAAATAAGGCATTAACACTTATCGTCAGGAGCTGAATTCTTGGAGGAATAGTAATCCTTAAACAGACAGAGAAGTCGTTTTCAAAGCATTCGTATCCAGCGGTGTGTGCCCGCACATCCTTCTTTTTAACAAGCCGCTCGCTGTCTTGATGGACCTGGTGTGAGAAATAAACTCAAATCACTTTCCACTACTGAGGGACGGGTAGCTTGAGGGCCCCTGGGCTAGGAGGAGGGACTTGGCCGGGGACCTGGCTCCAGGTCATGGATGCTGGGTCTTCTGGTGGTTTAGCATCTTTCCTCCATCTTGCTGTGACAGTAACTGGTGCACTTCCGGTGCCCACTTTCTCCATCCACAAGCTTTGGGTGAGCCATCTGCACCCTGCTTCCAGGGATGGGCACGTGACCCAGGCTTCACCCTTCCTTTGTCACACTTCAGACACCGGTGAGGAGGTGGTCACATGACTTGAATTGGTCCAATCAGAGCTGACCTGGGATTGCAGCTGGCACAAGGAGGGAAGAGGTATCTCTCTTACAACCACAGTCGCTGAAATGGCAGGAGAAATGTCCAGATATTTAGGGAACTTACTCTGTGCCCAGCAGGGCTTCCCTGGTTGGTGAGATGTGCGTTGTTGGACAGAGCACCTTTCTGATAGGTTGGGTTAGAAGCGGCCACTAAAGGACCGTTGGATTCCCTTCCTGCTCCACAGCAGGCATCACTAAATGATCGCAGCACCAGGCTCCAGATTCAGAGGCCCCCAAGGAAGATCTGGACAGAAGTCACTGACTCTTCCTCCTGAAACTGGTTCCCGCATGCGGACTCTCAGGAGCCCTGGGGCTGTGGCACCTTTGATGGCTCAGGGCTACAGAGGGCTCTGCATCCAGCCCTGCCTCTGTCTGTCCTGTCTCCCCAGCTGGCCACCTCTGAGGAAGATGCTACCTTCTTCTTGTCTTCCCCCTGCCAGGGGACCCAGCCTGGGCAGGGGCACCTGGGCGGTGGGTAGTGAAGGTCAGGTGGGGGTGTGCTCACCCTGAGAAGGCTCCTGGTTCAGGCTTTGTGGATGCAGAGCAGACCCTGCCCTGGAAGCTGAGTGGGAACAGATGTGCTTCTGTGGTCTCCATGGAGACCCGCCAGCCTGGCAACCATGATGGGCAGCTGGGCCTGCGCAGGAAACTTGGTCTTTGCAAAGTACTGGAGGCTCCTCCTGTGCAAACATGAGGCGTGGAGCTGCCAGCAGCCATTGGGGCCAGTCTTCCTTCCCAGCTGCTGGTGGCCGGACCTGTCTCGATGTCCTGAAGTAGGGCAGATGAGTGGGGGGGTGGGGAGGTGGATGAGCTCTCCTAAGACTGGCAATCTTCTGTTTCAATGAATCAGCTCTACCTCCTTGACCCTCCACTTGTTGCTAAGAAAACAGACTGATGCTCAAGTTCCACAACAAAGACCCCACAGGCCTGTGGTGGAAGAGAAAGTGCGGCTCTCAAATGCTTACTGAGAAGTTATGCATTTTTTATGCTTTATTGCTTTATTTCTGTGCTTTATTCTATGTCTAAGAGGTCAAGGCAGATCATCAGAGCAAGGTAGGCCACAGGCCCAATCATTCACCCAGTATCACAGCCCTGGCTAGATGCCAGCAGCAGACTTCCCAGATGCAGGCTGGCACAATATTGGAGAGACAGACACACACCGGCAATGTATGAGTCCAGTCCAGGAAACAAGACCAAGCTGATGGTGAAAAGAAGGGGTGGAGGGGTTCACATTGGAGATGTTAGGGAAGCTGTGTTGATAGGTGAGCAGGGACTGAATGAAGAATCGCCCGATGAAGAGCACAGGGAAGTGTGAACCCAAAGATGGGAACAGACAGTGCAAAGGCTCAGAGTCCACCTCATTTGAAGCACACACTTCTCTGCAAAGAGGCAGAAAGATACTCTTCTTTTTTGAACATTTTGAAACAACCCACCCCATCAGAGGGGGGCCAGCCTCCTCCCCCACCCGGAGCCTCTCAGAGCAACTGTCAGCTCTCCTTGGAGTCAGGGACACTTGACATGTCTGATCCTGCTGAGTCACTGGACACAGAGCAACGAGCCAAGGCCTACGCCCATCTTGGGGGAGCATCTGCCTTCTGGGCAGGAAGGTCACCCACAGCCAGGCCAGCGAGGGGTGAGTACAGACTGAGTCTCTGGTCTTCCCAACTCTCCAGGCAGGTCGCTTCCCATCCTTCAAGACAGGTTAACTCTGTTCCCTCCTGCAGGGGAGCTCAAGGCCGCTGCCCCTCCTGGGGCCCCAAGACACTTAATAGGCAGCTGGGCACAGGAGCTGGTCAGTGGCTGAAACCCACAGCAAGCATGTGTTTGTGTTCAGGAAGGAGGCTTGGGGATGTGCTCATTCCATGTGTGGGATGGTGAGTGTGTGTGTGTGTGTGTGTGTGTGTGAGCTTGCTCATGGAGGAGACTATGTCTGCTTGTATGTGTGTGTGTGTGGTGTGTGTGGTGTGCATGCAGTGAGCTGTGCCTTCTAGTGTTCCCAGGAGACCTGCTCACCCCTAGTGTCCACAGAAACCTGCCCCCTACCACCACTCAGTCCCCAGCAGCACCCCAACTCCCTTCAGAGAGAAAAGGAGAAAAAGGAGGCAGCGATGGAGAGCTGGGCTGAGTTTCACCCAAGGTCCTGGGCCCACACCCCCACTGACTGGCTCACTCCTCGCCTTTCCATCCACTTCAGGTCAGGACTCCGAATCTCAAGAAATGTGTAAGGCAGAAAAGCCCACAAATGCTATCTCTGCTCCTAGCTGTGCCCCCAGGAGAGGCCAGGCTGTGTGGATTTATTCTTGATTAAATAATGTATGCTAATGTAGGCAGTGGGGGGGAATGGGGGACCTGGGCTATAGCCAGGGCAGTGCTTGTCCCTGGAAGTTGGCAGAGAGGCCTGGGCTCCACGCTGGGGGTGCTCAGCCCCTCGCTTCTGGTCTGCCAGCTCACAGCCAAGGTCGACTAGCATCTCCACAGCAGAGGCTAGGCAGTGGAGCTAAGTGGTTCCAGATGCCAGGGCCCCTCTGTGCAGGGAGCCCGCTCCAAACCAGATGCCTCTGGGAAGTCATGGGCCCTGCTGCCCCCACAGTAACCCTGAGCGCTGCATGGAGACCTGAGGAATTTGATCCACAGAGGACCTGAGAGCCGCAGGCAGCCGGGATCGTGCTGGGACCTCGCCTTACTGACATGATCCTCAGCGGCTAGGGGACTAGGCCCAGTCTGCCTGTGCAGATATCAGCTTGTTTATCTTTCATAGAAAACTCCAGATCACAGACTTCTCTTGCAAAGACCTGGCTGGGGATTGTACACACAGGTAGCAGCCTCCTCCAAGAATGCGGGGGTGGTGGGGAAGATGTGCTCTCCAGAGCTCCTGGTGATGTCCAGCATGACCACCCCCACTTCCCCACCTCCGACTGGGCTGAATGTGCAGAGATTCCACAGTTAAAGGGGAAAACCAAAATATACAGTCTCTAGGCTGCTATTGCAGCCACCTCAGATGTGCCCAGCAGGCACAGATGGTAGGCCAGAGCCCCATCCACAGTTTCTGCTCTCCATGCACCCTGGTCCTCCCAACCTGTGTCTGAAATGCCTTCCTTCCAGCTCTGCTAAGATCCAACAGTGAATTCTTCAAGGACAAGCTCCAGGCCACCTCCTCCAAGAAGTCCTCCCTGATCTGGCAAACCCAAATGCAGATGCAACTTAAGACCCATCAGGGGAATCACATTAGCAGCTCCAAGCTCCCTCTAACACAGGCAATTTCATTCCTCTGGGATAAGAATAGAGTCTCCAGGACACAGAATATCTGTAGTCCAGGACTGATCAGGGCCCCCCTTCTCTACCCCCCACCAGGGTGCTCCCAGTCTGCTCCTCTCCCCCACTACCAGTCCTGTTCCAGAGCTGCCCCAGAGCCCCTGTGCCACCACCCAGGCGCGGAGCAGTGAATGGGGACTCAGGAAGGCTGTGTCAGTCTGTGGCAGGCAGGGCCTTTAATCACCAGAAGAAAAGTCAAGGTCAGCAAATGCTCCGCAAAGGCCGCCATTAGCTGTGGCAATGACTGAGTCTGCCGGGGTATGGCGGCCATAAACTATATTCAGTGGTTTTATAACACTGCTAATAGGTTAGGAAGCCAAGCGCGGTCCTGTGCTGTGGAGCTGCCTGGAGGAGTGCCTGCCGCTGGCTCCCATCTCCAGTGTTGGTGGCCCCTTGGCTGCCCCACATGTGGCCTCAGGACACACCAGTAACTCACCCAGAAGGTCTGTCAGGGCCTTGTGACCACTGACCCTCAGCCAGGTGCTCATTTGTCCCTAATTCTTCCAGTTTGTCACTTCCTTCTTGCGTCTTAGGGCAGGCACTATGGCCTCCATGCCTCAGTTTCCCTTCTAGCTAGATAGGCATTCTTTCTCCCCTCACCCTTCTGGGCACATGCACTGGTCCTCTGCCCAGTGACACCAAGAGCTCACAGCCGCCTGGCGCATGAATAGCACTGATTGGGGTCAGCGGTGTGACTGTGCTGTGACCATGAGTCCGGGGTCCCCAGGAGGCTCTGGGTCTCTCAGTGACAGCGGCTGTGGAGTCACTGGAGGAAGAAGTGTTTCTGGCCTGGAGGGTACTCTGAGCAGATTCTTGACAAACGCTGGTGCTGATCACTGTTTCCCTGCAGAAGAGCCACCAGCTCAAACCTTGTCATCTACACTTGGTTCCTGGTTTCCTGACGCCAATTAATCTAATCATAAGTACATGTTTTGCTTAATGAAGCTCTTTATGATAGGAATCACCTTCTCCACTGATATTTCCAGGTTCAAAATCAGGGTCCTTCGCATCCCAGGGAAGATCATGGAAGGAGAGTCTGTCAGGTTTGCAGCGGCCTCAGAGGCTCTGAGCTGGGTACTTCTTAGTCCTTGGGGAGAGGCCCACAGTGAGGGGGGCTGTGAGAGGCAGGCTCAGTGCCAGGATGAATTCCCCGGCACCCCCCTCCTCACTGTGGCATCATTCACAACAGACAAGGTGTGGAAAGAACCGAAGCACCATGACAGGAGTGTGAGTGAAGAAAATGAGACTTAGATGCAGCAGAATATCATTCAGCTGTAAAAATGGAACAACTCTCGCTTTCCTGTAGCCACACGGCAGCTCAGCGATGCAGCAGAGGCCAGAGGTACAGCCCAGCCACTTCCCTCTGTGGTTTTCTTGAATCAATGCAGCCCCCTGCATGGGCATGGATAGGGGAGAACAGAGGCCCCACAAGTAACAGAGATTCAATTTCCTGCCAGAAAAGGTAGGGGTGAGAGCGGATTTTAAAATATTTAAAAATAAAAATGTGGAAAAGCCGGATGTGGTGATGCGCACCTGTGATCCAAGTGCTGGGAGGCAAGAGGCCTGGAATCGCTTGAGTTTGCAGGTTCAAGACTACCCCGGGCAACATAGCAAGATCTGGTCTGGAAAAAGTAGCCGGGAGCGGTGGTGGGCGCCTGTAATCCCAGCTACCTGGGAGGCTGAGGCTGGGGATTGCTTGAGTCTGTGGGTTTGGGACTACCCTGGGCAACATGGAGAGACCTAGTCTCAAAAAATTAATAAAATGTGGAAATGTGGAAACAAAACGTGGAAACGTGGAAATAAAGTAATAAAATGTGGAAATAAAAAATTTCCACATCTGTGGTGGTCAAGTCTGATTTTTGAAGGCCTGCCCCTTTCCCTAGTAAAGGGTGACATCCCTTCACTTTGCTGGGCACGAGCACCGGTCCTCTGCCCACTGGCATCAAGAACTCAGAACTGCCTGGTGCATGACCAGCACTGACTGGGGGGCACTGGTGTGACCCTGGCTGTGAACTATGAGTCCGGGGGTCCTAGGGGAGGGTCTTCTAGAGGCTCTGGTTTTCAGAGTCCATGAGCAGGTGAGAGTGGTAACCTGGGTTGTGGTGGCCTCTGTAGATATAACTCCTAGAGTGTCTCTCCCAGGGCTGAGCCTCTCCCTGGGGTGGGAAGATGGTGCCATCTGGATGGCATCTTCTCAGAGGAATGAGAGAAACCAGTGGTTGAGGGAAAGTCCTGGAGTCAGACCTCCCTGTTCCAATGCCAGTTTTGTTGCTAAGGAGCTGTGTGACCTTGGGCAAGTAGCTGGACCTCTCTGGGCTTCAGCAACCTTTCTAAGATGGGCATGCATGCAATGGCACTGACTGCAGAGGGCACCGTGGTGAGCCAACAGGCCACTTAGTTGAAGAGTGGGGTGCCTACCAGCCCATGGGTCAGCCATGTTTGCACTTCTTCAGGCTTCTGCTTACTTAGCCCAGCAAGAGCAGGGGAAAAGCAAGCTGGAAAAGAATGTTGCCGCCAACCAGAAACAAAGAAACGCCCCACCCCCACCCCCCAGCAGCCAAGCACACCATGGCTCTCTCTGCAGGCCACACGGCCCAGTTCTTTCCCAAGCCTGAGATCACACAGAATGTGGCCCGGCCCTGACCTCGGACCAGCCAGGAGCAGCACAAATAGGCAAGTCAAGGACATTAAGCCCCAAAGGGCTGCACGTGCTGGAGATCCCGGCTCATCACCCAGCGCAGGCGCCAGCGAAACAAGGAGGCTCCTCACTTTCGGGAGCTTGGGCCAGGCTGGGCCTGAGGGTCGCCCTGCAGAGTGTGTTTCCTGGGCAGCCTCAGGCAACAGTATTGAGGGCTCTGAGCAGGTTTTGGTGGCTCTGGGTTTTTGTTTACAAAGTAAAACACTTGGTGGTCAGGCAAGGGGACTGAGAGACACCTAGAGGGGGAGGGGAGGAGGAAGAGG
>PVHY01028242.1:0-15418 GCA_004024945.1 Uropsilus gracilis | reverse complement strand
TTTTTTTTTTTTGAGACTAGGTCTCGCTATTTTTGCCCATGTAACCGCAGGCTCTCATTGCCCGGAGTACCACAGACTCAACCAATACCCAACCTCAGCTTCCCAGGTAACTGGGATTACAGGCGCACGCCACCATGCCCAGCTATTTTTTGGAACTAGGTCTCGCTATGGGCCCCAGGCGGCACTCGAACCTCGATCCCTAGCCCCAGCCACTTCATAGGCTGAAGCTTCCAGGCACGAGCCACCGTGCCCAGCCTTCCCCAGGCATTTTGAAAACTGGTGAAGAAGTTTTTGATTGTTGCAATGGTGGGATGGGATAACTACTGACTTTTTATGGGTTGGTGCCAGGAATGCCAGAAATTCCACAAATGTATGGGACAGTCCCACTCAACAGGGGGATTGTCTTTTGTTCAAATGTTTTGCTGTATTTACGGAGAAGAAAGAAAAATCGACTGTGCAGTTTTTATAGCTGCAGTATTTCTTGGGAACACAATTACTATGTAAATGAAGGGGGGGTTGTTTGTTTGCAACTTAACAGAGTTTTAAAAACATTCAGAAATCGGGCTGTCGATGTTGTTTATGGTATTTGAGTCGCTGATAGCAAATTCATGTGTATCAGGCTACTTATGGGCTCTTCATATATCTACACATTATTATATCATTATATCCTCAGATTGAGTTGTATCCAGAAATTTATACATTGTAATAACATTGTTTATACATTACTTTTATTTTTCCTATGTATCATAGTTTGGCACTATAGTGATTTTTCCAAAATTATATTTGTAAATTAGGTATCTATAAATTTTATTACAATAATAAAGGGCATTATAAATTTCTATTCTAAAAAGTGAGTGCTGTTGAATCCTTTCAACCCAAAAATAGGGCTGAAAATTTCCTATGTAGAAATCTTGTAAGCCTTTTAGCCTTAAAAAAAATCTTAAACGCAGGAAACGGTGGCCTGTGTCTGTAAGCAACAGCTTATGGAGGCGCGGCGGGGTCTGGGGGTTGCGGTTCGAGTCCCACTCAGGGCAACGTAGTGAGACCTAGTTACAAAAAATAGCTGGGCGTGGTGGCACGCGCCTGTAATCTCAGCTACTTGGGAAGCTGAGGCTGGGGATCGTTTGAATCCGCGTTACCCGGAGCAACGTGAGCCTGCAGTTCCATGGACAAAAATAGACAAAAAAAACTTAAACCATTAAAATATTTTCTTTTCATTTTTTTTAATGTTTTAATATCGAGACCTAATCTCAAAAGAAAAAAAACTTAAAACATTAAAATACTTTTCATTTCTTTTACCCGCGGACTCCAGCGATTCCTAGTCTCAGCCTTCTCTAGGCTTAATGGCACTTAAAGGCACGCGCCACCGTGCCCAGCTATTTTTTGAGACTTGGGTCTAGCTACGTTACCCAGGATAGTCCTGATCCAGCGGACTCAAGCTATCTCCAGCCTGTTTCCCAGGTAGCTGGAATTACAGGCACCTGCCACCATGCTTTTTCTAGACCAAGCCTCACTTTGTTGCCCCAGGTAATCTCGAACATTACAGGCACACGCCACCACACCCGGGTTTTAGAGTTAATTTTAATTTCCATTTTAAATATTTCCTTAATTGGTAAAAAGTTGAAGGCAATTTACTGTTCCTTGGAACACTCATCATACTTGATTAGCCAATAAGTCAAATGTCTACTACTTATTCAAAATTAAGAGGGGAGGGGCGGGCAAAAATACAAAAACAAATTAAAAGTGATTCAGAACAGCTGGGCCTGGTGGCACGTGCCTGTAATCCCAGCTACGTGGGAGGCTGAGGCTAGGGATCACTTGAGTCTACAGGTTTAAGACAACCTTGGGCAACATAGCAAGACCTAGTCTCATTTAAAAAAAGTGATTTAGGGCAAGCTATTAAAAAAATGTTCTCATTTATTTTTAGAAATGTAAGATAAATTTTTGCAATATCCTTAGCCTGAGAGTTGCAAATTTGTTGACAATAGAAAATCATGTATATAGGAGAGACTGTGTGGTTAACTAATTATGCCACCAATAGTGGCATAAATGTATTTTGAAGTACCATTATTTATTTACCTAAAATTCCTTCAGTGTTATCTCCAAAACATCCAAAGCTATGCGATTCATGCAAAATTGTTCAATGATTATACTTGAAACGTTGGCCGAAAGTTATAATGAAAATGCCGTCAGATGAAAGGTACTGAAGAGTATAATGAAATTGCTGTGATCTTGTGAAACAGATGTAGTGAGTACTCTGCCAGATCCTTCAGCTCCCTTCATTTGCCTCTGTTGTCCTCAGCTTCTATTGCTTTTGTTCTTACAGACCTTGAGAGTTTTAGTTCAAAGACAGTGGTGACATTCATGAAGAGTAACGACAGGGAAAGCACTACTTTTCAAAGAATGGTAATCTGTTCAAAACCTTTTCAGAAAAATTGAAGTATTTTACAAATCACATGAAATCGATGATACTGTAATGCTTTAGACATTATTCCTAGTTACACTGAAGAATGGGTTAGATCAGGAAAACTTTTCAATTGGCAGATAACATCTTCAGGTTTCTCTTTGGGGCTGGCATTTCTTGGTCTTGTTCCTAGATTTTGTTACTGATCTTATTTGGGGACAGTTTCCAATTTTTTCCTCAGACTCAGAAGAGAAATGAACAAGGGCAGAGAGGGTCGATAGAGGAGTAAATGTGTGATCAGTTATTTAGCCAATGCATCATCATACGAAAGTCAAGAACAAACTAGAGAACTACCAAATTGGGAAGGGAGCTGAGTATTTAAATGTTTTCTTTCTAATCACAGTAAATATTGGATATGTATGATGGCAAGGAATTCTAACAACCTACTCACAGACCCAGCTGGAGATCAATGGAAAGAATTTTTTAATGTGGATGAGTACTTTTTCAATTTTCCTTTCATAAGTGACATTAGTTAATAACCTGGAACCTAAATAGTATGTTTATGTCTATAGTCTCATATAAAGTTTAGTGGGTAATAGTTACATTGCCATCAGTTTGACTAGAACTGCCAGATAATGAACCTTTTTTTTTTTTTTTGAGACTAGGTCTCGCTATTTTTGACCATGGAACAGCAGGCTCTCGTTGCCTGGGGTACGACTCAAGCAATCCCCAGCCTCAGCTTCCCACGTAGCTGGGATTATAGGTGCGTGCCACCATGCCCAGCTAGTTTTTTGGAACTAGGTCTTGCTACCGGCCCCAGGCAGAACTCGAACCGTGATCCCTAGCCCTGGCCGCTTCATAGGCTGAAGCTTACAGGCATGAGTCACCGTGCCCGGCCTGAACCACTTTTAATGAAAACAAGTTGAAATGTACAGCATACCCAATCAATTGATTTAATCAACTCAGGGGTGGGAATGCGAGCTGGTCTTTACCAGGATTTGAGGGTGCTTCGAAGTATGTTCCAGCTACTTCATTAAGTGATTTCTGAGTTTTAAAAGCACAAGCCCATTATACATTTACAAATTTTAAGGATATTCACATTTTTTACTAAGAACTTCTTTTCCCCATGTAAAAATAGGTTGAAAACTACATAAGTAATGATGTTCAGCACAGTATCACAAATAACTACAATTTATGAACAAACAAGTGTCTAGCCAATCTTCCCAAAGCTTAACTGCAGGGTGTGTTGGGACTGTGGGGTGTTGCTGGGTGAAAACTGCCACTTTGGACTCTTGGGGTGGTCAAGTTTCTGTGCCAGCTCAACACTGGTTTCTCATCTAGAACCTTTCAAGACAAATCTCCACTGGTTATTTCAACAACTTAAACATAACGAAGTAGCAATTACATACTTACTGGGAGGTGAGGTAAAGTCCAAGGTGACATGTAGTACCTGGGTACTTTAATAACCTACCATACTTGTATTAGGGTGACTGGTGTCTTAGGAAACCTGAGGGCTTAAGATTAGATGAAGACAGCAAGGTATGAGGTCACAACAGTGAAAATGAGGTCATGGAAGCTCTAAGGGCTTTTTCTTCTGGCAGGATCCTTCTAGCTGCTGTTAGGAGATAAAAGTACTGGGAAGCAAACCCTTTTTGGAGACTGGTAATTACTTTTGGCCTGAGTTTTCCCTCTCCTTCCAAATTAGCAGCTGGAAGTTTAAACAAATAAACCCCCCACCTACATGTCTAAAAAGCCAACAGTGAAAAACCTAAGGGACAAAGTACTACGTACCATCCTCAAGTTTGGTTCACTGTTGCCGTTGTGCACCTTCTTGTAAGAGTACTTGGTTTAAAGTTCACCATCAGCACTAGATGAAAAATGATTACAGACAGTGCCATTTGTTTAACAGACATTTATTCCTTGAGTTGAACAACCTCTACACACAATGGAAATCTATGGTTGAAGTTTTTGAGTGAACTTAGTTCTCATTAAGTTTTGAGCCTGTTAGGTTTTCTTGAAAAAACTTAATTGGGCCTTTTAAGACACAAAGAATTTTGAAGTTAAACTTCTTAAACCAGCAACCTCAGAATTGGTAATTCCTCTTATTTCTATACACAATGGAAACAGCCTAGTCTACTGAAGACATGGCACAAACAATAAATTCAAGACTATGGTGGTGTAGTGTTTAAGTGGGCAGTTGATGGGCTAGCAAGTTTATGGAATGTTAAGGACTTGAAAGGTTGAGCAGGGCTGAGCAAATAGCTGACAGATCAGGAACAGCAGATGACAGCATGTCTTCTTAGCAGCCTTATGGGAGTGAATAACATGGGTTGACCCAAGATGATTTCTAAGACTGAACAGTGATTGCCTTTTAAACAAAGGCAACCCTATTTCTCCAGGTTCCTAATAGTGACAAATTAGTTTAACAAATCAAGTATTTAAAATATTTAAATGGACATAATTTGTCTTCACAGCTTAAAATTACCTGGTGGTCCCAATCCATAACATTACTTTAGATCCTGAAGGATAATAACCATCATTTTCAACTCCCACCTGATTAAATACCACTACTGAACACTTTGCACATGACTCAGGATCCTGCACATCCCATGGCATTATGGGATTCAATCAAGAGCTTTAACTTGAGTGGTACTGTGGAGACAATTTTGTTTAGGTCAACCAGGGTATTTCACTTGTAAGAGCAGGTCTCACTCACAACAGGCTTACTTAATTCTCCTGAATCTGTAGCTTTTAAACTTTTCTAGAAGCAAGTCCTATAAATGGAGTACGGCGTATCAGACTAAAGCCTGTGGGCCCTAGTTCTCTCATTTTTTTTCCTGCACATTATCACAACAAAGTAGGGTAACATTTATGTTTCAAGCAAAATCCAACTTAAAATTTGTTCTCACCAACTCTTCTAAAAACAGCCTCTTGAGAAAACCAGTAGAGCATCGCATTACCCCAGTAAAGCTATAGGTTTTATCACATGCACCAAGAAATCTATAGGGCTAGTTTCTGCACTCCTTTCTTACAGAATTTATTTTACACCTATTATACTAAATAGCATTTTAAACATGTAACTCCCTAATAAGATAAAGCAAAGACAAAGCATTTACCTTATTAGAAAACAAGATACACCATCACTTATAGCCTTCAAACATTATTGCACGTTAACTCTCATTAATTTGACAATGCATTCATGAAACAATCTGCAGACACTAGTTTTAACAAATTAAAGAACACTTTTAAGCAGACATAACTGTCCTAAATTGTTTATTAGGAAGGTAAGAATTTTACAAACATTACTTATTAGCGGTAGCGGTGGAGCTGGAGAGTATTGCGCCTTCTCCAAGCTGCACGGCGAGAACCACCAATGGTGTGGTGGAACTTGTGGCCCTTGCCAAGACCACGGCTCTTGCGGCCTGCAGATGTCAGCCCCCGCATTTCCCTGTGCTTGTGGACTGGTTTTGTGATCCACTGGGTGTCAGGATTTCTTCTGATAGCTTTATGGAATGGATCAATGAGGATAACCTCAAAAAATTTGTAAGTGGAATCTTCGCCAACCCAGTAAGAATTCAGGACTCTCAGAGCCCCACAGTGGCGTCCAGCTCGTTCCTAGAACAGAAAAAAAGGCCTAGTCAGCCTCCCTTATTTCCCAAAGTAACAAATTGGGAAAACACTGTCTCCATTTCACCATGAAAAGATGGAGGCTTTTAACTTCTAAAAAATTAAGTACCTCCCCAGTCTGGACTAGAAGCACAGTAAGGTAGATTTACCAAAATAATACATACAACACTGCTAGATTTGAGCTACAACTCTACAATAGAGCATGGCTTAATTTACTAACCCAGGTAACCGTAAGAGAAGTGATGTATATAAGCCCAGCCTCCACACATGGGAGGATGTGTTCAAGACAACTGCTGCCCCACAACAGCCTAAGTTCCATAGGCTCTTACTAATTGTAAAAACTCCTTTATATGGAGGACAGATCAATAACAAAGACAGATAAGGTTTTGAATATCAACTCTATCAAGACTAGAAAAGGGAAAACCATCAATCCATTTTATAAGCAATACACTTAGGTACAAGTTATTAGAATAGTTGCTCAAACTATTCTCCACCGTCTCAAGGTGGTGAACACCTGCTACTCAAAAACCACTTACCTCAGCAACAGATTGAAGGCTCCTAGCAAACTTCAGCTGATTAACACCATGATGGACAGGCTTGCCATAGGTTGCACCCTTTGGCACAGGACGTTTACGGCCACCACGGCGCACACGAATGCGGTATATGACATAACCTATACCAAAAACATCATTGTTTTGTAATAAAAAGCATTAAGAGTTTAAAACACAATCATTTGTAGTCTCAGACGCTGATCCAGCGTCAACTATATTTTAGGTTAAGTTTGCTGGAAGTATAGACCAAGCCAAGACCCACTTAGGAAAACATTTCAGTGTTTTCCAAAGTAGTCCAGACTTAGGATTTTTAATCATTGATACACTTGCTATTTTAGCTAACTGCATGCACTGTAATTTACTAGTCAACTTTTGGGCGTTATTAGCTTAAGATGCTACCTGCCAAGACCCTATGTGAAGACACTGGCACATCAACACCTCTTCCTAGTCATTGGTTTCTAGCTTTTTCCAGAATACGTTTTTATTTCTGCATCTAGGCAAAGATCACTCACCTTGCTTGGCTTTGTATCCCAGTCGTCGCGCTTTATCTGGCCGGGTGGGGCGGGGTGCCCGGTGGAGGGCTGACAGCTGGCGGTACTGCCAGCAGCGCACCCTGAGAAGAAAGCGCATCACATCGGACTGCTTCTTCCTCCATAGCTCCTGAATGTACTTGTATGCGCCCATTTTGGCTTACCTTTGAGATAAAACTGACTATTAGAAAAAAAATATCGATTTTAAGTATTAGGAGGAGGCTCCATCTTAGTCACCACCCCCCCCCGCAAGGAAATCACACGAAATGAAAATGGCTCTGCACGATCTGCAGGGGACAGCTAGCCCAACCCCCATTTCCGTGTCCACAGAAAGCAGCGCTCAGTATCCTCTGCTACCCGAGGCGCAGAACAGGAAGGAATTGGCACATTTTTGTTGGACGAATGCATGGAGCTAGACACGGGCACATGGGGTGGATAACCGTGGACGGTGATCTCAGGAGCCCGGCCTGCACGGAGACCTCGCCACCAACCCAGAGCAAAGCACTGCCGCTGACATCGAGGATTAACTCTCGAGGAAGTCACGCCATTCAACCGACCGGCCTCGCTTTAAGACGCCCTAGGCTTCCCATCGCTGAGCTACGCGCCTCCCTTTCTTTCACGCTGCGGGCCCAGCTCTAATTCGTGCCGCCATAACATCTTCCCCCAGCCCGCCGCGGAGCCGCCTTTCCATGCCTCCGCGTTGCCCCGCATTCTGATGGAACTCGCACCGCACAGGAGGCAGGAGGAATTTCCAGAACGCAGCGTCCCCAAGTCCGGATGGCCGAGGAGAAGGGAGATCAGCGGCGGATGGAGTAGGGAAATGTCTGACACAGCTTACCTGATGGCTGCCTCCAGATGGAAAGGAAATAACTCTCTACCCACAACTCCTTCCGGGCTCCTCCCCGATTGCAGCGAGAGTCTTTCCGGCGGCGAGCGGCAGCCGCGCAGAGTCTTTCGGGACATGTAGTTCCAGTCCGAGCCCGGTGGGCGGAGCTCTACCGGCACAGGGCACAGCTTCCCATTGCTCCGCCCCCTGCGCCGCAAGATGCGAGTGAGAGGCTGAGGCGTCGCGAAGGGTCCGAGAGTCTGTGGCTAGGCCTCCGCTGGCCGGCGTTCAAGACGTTCTCACGGCCGAGGAAGCGAGTTGGGGGCGGGGCTCCAGCGCTCGGGACTCGCCGCCTAGCTGCGCGCCGCTATTTTCGCGGTCTGAGGAGGCTTACAGGTCTACGTCCTGAGGGTTCAGACCGGCTTCTCTCACTGGAGGCTCCTCACCTGAGGCGTCGCTGCGGCTCTTTCCTCTTCTTCCGCCCTGACGGGCACAGACCCGGAGGCTCGAGGCGTCTCTGACAGACCCTTGCGACGCTGCACCGGCCGCCAGGTCGGGCGTTCATGGAACGCGGGCTTGGCGGGTGGGAGGCCGCACAGCCCGTCTCTCGGCCTCAGTTTCTGGCTTTCGCTCCCGCAGGCCCCGATTCTGAGGAATGTTTGTTCTGAAAAAAAGGTGGGAGGGAGAGCGCGGGTGGCCTTGGCGCCTTTCCACATGCGTACCTTTCCTGATTAAGGATTTGACTCCACATTTGTTAGATCAGAACCAGTTTTTTTTTTTTTTTTTAGCAGAGCAAAATGTCGTTTGCTAGGTGTTGTGGGGGAAGAAATGACGAGGAAATGCTGACACTTTCTGTGTGCGTTCCAATACTAAGTGTGGCCGGGGTTTAAGAATCAAAGTCATCTAACCCATGAGTGGTTGTGGTTGGTTTTTTGTTTTTTTTTTTTTTTCTCTTCTTTTTAAATGGCAGCTTTACTTTTGTAAGCGTCCTCACATGGTTCATTGATTCATTCAGCAGTTTTTTATGGAGCGCCTAACAGGGGCCAGGCAGTGTCGCAGCTGCTGGGGATTGAACGGTGGTCAGCATAGAAATGCCGGCTTTCTTGGGAATGGGCAGTAAATGTCAGATCAGTAGTAGTTCAGTGGTAATTATGAAGGGCAAACAAATATTAAGGGGGGCGGAAGGGATAAGGACTGTTGGTGTGGGATTCGCAATTTTGGATGGAATGTTCTGGATAAATCTCCTTAGTAAATCTGAGAAAAGGCTTAAAGATGTGAGCTTTGGAAATGAGGGGACCGATTTCAGACGGAAAAGTGAAAAGGCTGGCGCGTGCCAGAACAGCAGGGAGGTGTTGTGGCTGGAATAATCACTCACGGGGAAAAGTAATAGATGACATTAAAGGTGAAAGTTCTTGTCCAGACTTTGGGTTTTCAGACTGCTGAGATTAGAAACCTTTGGAAGATTTAAGCATAGGGTGACTTCATGTGGTTTATAAACTTTTCAAAAGGATCGTTTGGATTGCAGCTTTGATGCTAAAATGAGGAAGGGCAAACAAGGCTGAGAGCTCGGGAGGTTGTATTAGTTTCTATTGCTATTGTAACGTGTTACAGCAAACTTAATATAATAAAACATCACAGATTTATTGTCTTAGTGTTCTTTAGGTCAGAAATCTCACTGTTAAGATGAACTTATCAGTATGGTTGTATTTCTTTTTGAAGCAGCTTGGAAAAAATTTCTTTGCTTTAGGCTTCCTATTTCTAGAACCACCTATACTTGACTTCTGATCCTTCCTCTTCAAAATCAGCTGTATAGCATCTCCAAATTCCTGTCCCACACACTTGAATGATATCCCTGTCTTCCTTTTACAGTATAATCTCCCCCATTTAAAGAGACTTAGTTTAACTACAGCCCCTTTTACTATGTAAAATGCCCACAGGTTTTGGGGATTATGACATGTCCATCTTTGAGATCAGGTGAGAGAACGTGGTGCTTCAGATTACTTAATTAGTGATGGAGATGGTATGTGGTCCTGCCCACCAGGAACGTTTCAGGGGTAGAGGATGATCATTTGTGGGTATAAGAAATGAGTCAAGCATAATTTACAAAGTTGGATGAATCATTTAGAAAGAAAATTCTGGCAATGTGAACAATCACTGCTAATTTCTCAGTTTTTGCATTTTGTTTCTTAATTTGCATTTTCTCATGTAGCTGTTTTGCAGGGTTTTAATTGGCATTTCCAACGGATTTTGAGATTTCTGAGGGCAGGGATCACTTTTTGTTTCACCCCCTATTTTGTCCCTAAATACCTGACATAATAAGCCTTCGGTAAATACTTGCTGAATGAATCAAAAATGGCAAGCTGGGATCTGCTTGTTAGATTTTATTGTATGCATTATTTAAAAAAACCCTTTAATGTATGTTTACATAAAATGCATTCACATGGATATTGTACACAATACATAATATTTATATAATTACACGGTTTAGAAGTTTTCCTCATGCTTACATAATATCTGCAGCATCTTGTTAATGTAAACAGTGTTCCGGTGTTTCTGTTTTTCTGGTCACATTGAAAGGTGATGTTAAACTTAGAATGACTTCCTTAAAAAGAACAAATATACACAATTCACTGTTGTCCAAAAGTAGAACATTCCTGTGAAACATTTCATATACTGAAATGGTACGAAGTGAAGAAGCAGTTGCTAGTAATTTATATAGAAATTTTTTACAGGACTAGGTGTTTTCATTTACAAGACTAACAACTAATAAAATGTGGCATATGGAAATTTTTTTTAGTTTTCCTAGGGCCCCCTATAAAATAGCTGACCAGATCATATCAAAAACATATAAAACCTTACTAGCATGTGGAAAAAGGAATGATATAATTCACAACCTGTATAAAGTAGTTACTAGAGCTTCAGTATGCCACACTCAACTGTTATTATGGTGCTGGGGCTTCTATAAACGACTGTTGCAAAACAAACTCTAAATACTTTTTTTGCTTTTTCTCCTTTTTGTTAAAAAATTGAAAATCCTCTTTGGTTTTCTTTTGATTAGCAAAATCAGACACTAATGTGTGCCATTTGTAAAAGTGAAGTTGCCTAGCAAGAATTTTCAAAAAGTGAAGGATACCTGCACTGACAATTTGGGGGAGTTGTTTCTGAAAGCTCTGTTAACCGGACTGCTGATCTTGAGTTCCCTTAGGCAATGAAAGGAGACAGTTTGAGGAAAGGAAAAGTGGTTTCCTTTGTTGATAAAGTGAGGCAGGCAACAGACCCTCTTTGGAAGAGGGCAGAGGTATTTAGCCAACCTTTTAAGGGAATAGAAGGGGGAATGGCAATGGTAAGCAAAAGTTGATACCAGATTGCTTTTGCCATCATGTGGTGGTCAGCAGTTCAAAATGATGCTTATTTTCTCTGAATAAAAAAAAGCCACCCAACAAGGATGTTAAACCTAAAGGGTAAATAAAGGAGATAGTAATCTAGTGGAGCAGAGAGAGAACCTTTTATCACTGCATCAGCTCTTCAAAGATAATACTGGCCAGGTTCAGTGTTTTTGAATGAATCAGGTCATGTATTTATTCTCTAGCAATATGTGATTATCCTGAAAAGCGATGTGTAATAAGTCTGCATTGGATTTTACCTCTTAAGCATGCTCTCAGTCATTTACATTAAATGAAGGTTAATAAGTCACAGATCGAACATCATTTAGTAGTTTGTTAGGGTACAGACTCAAACAAGTAGCTTTCACTGCTGCTTTTTGTATTAACTTCAGTATTGATGTAATTTTTTTTTTTAAGGCTAGGTCTCACTATGTTGCCTGGGGAACCACAGACTCAAGCGATTCCCAGCCTCAGCCTCCCAGGTAGCTGGGATTACAGGTGTGCTCCACCATGCCCAGCTACCTTTTTTTTTTTAGACTAGGTCTTGCTATTTTTGTCCGTGGAACTGCAGGCTCACTTTGCCCGAGGTACCACAGACTTCAAGCAGTCCTCAGCCTCAGCTTCCCAGGTAGCTGGGATTACAGGTGCATGCCACCACGCCCAGCTATTTTCTGGGGGACTAGGTCTCGCTTCGTGCCCCAGGTGGGACTTGAATTGCCATCCCTGGCACCTGACTGTGGCTTCCTAGGCTGCCACCTACAGGCATGCGCCACCATGCCCGGCCTCCAGCTATTTTTTGAGACTAGGTCTCCCTATGTTGTCCCAGGTGGGTCTCCAACCTGCCAGGGGGACTCAAACAATTTCCAGTCTCAGCGCACTCCTCCCCCCATTAAAGCTGCATGCCACCGCAGCGGGCTAGTATTGATGTAGTTTCTGAGTAAGAAGTTTCTGCTACAGTAGTGTCAATGTTGGAAGGACCCTGAAAGGTTATCTGTCCACTCTGGAACATTTCCAACTCCTCAAGCTTAGATTCATGTAAGAAGCTTTGCATTCCCAGGATTCATATGATTCATTGCCCATTCAGGGTACTGAAGATTACCTCTTGTTTATAATTGGAAGGAAATGGTACATATATGTTTGAGAATTTAGAAATATAATGCTAAGCTTTTAGTAGTTTTTAATAACCTGAGCAAAGGCTGGGCACGGTGGCACATGCTTGTAAGTGACAGCTTATGGAGTTGTGACTGCGTCTGGGGATTGTGGTTTAAAGTCCTGCCCGGGGCAACACAGCGAAACCTAGTCCCAAAAAAATTGCTGGGCATGGTGGTACGCGCCTATAATCCTAACTACCTTGGAAGCTGAGGCTGGGGATTGCTTGAGTCTGTGGTACCACGGACAACGTGAGCCTGCAGTTCCATGGGCAAAAATAGTGAGACTTGGCCGGGCATGGCGGTGCATGCCTGTAAAGTGGCAGTCTAGGAAGCCGTGCCGGGTCAGGGATTGCAGTTCAAGTCCTGCTGGGGGCATGTAGCGAGACCTAGTTCCAAAAAAATAGCTGGGTGTGGTGGCGCGCACCTGTAATCCCAGCTACGTGGGAAGCTGAGGCTGGAGATGCTTGAGTCCATGGTACCCTGGGGCAGCATGAGCCTGTGGTTCCACAGGCAAAACATAGTGAGACCTAGTCTCAAAAAAAAAAAAACAAACCTGCGTATGTGTAAATGTGAGAACTTTTGTGAGAGCCTTAAATCTTTAAATACTAATTTTTTAAAGAATTCATACTTTTTCATTCAATTGATGGTAGCTGACCCCTAAACTTCAGTTTTATGTAGTAATAGTGTTCCCACTTGAAGATAACTAGAAACCTAGACTGTTTGAGCCATGCTTTGATTAATCACACTTATTCTTTCCTCCTGGTATTATTTATAATGGTGTAAAGTATTTAATGTGGACTATTCTTGCTTATCTCTTCTCTCACTTTTGAAAGCCAATATGTTAAGATCTCTTAAAAGATTCTAGAGTTTGATTTCAGAATATCTTAGGATTCTGTTGGCTTCAGCATTTTTCCAACTAGCTGCAATACCCAGCATTCATATTTGCCTCTCTTTTACAGAGGGTTTATTGTGTTAATCATTGAATTAAAAAAAAAAAAAACTGTCTGCTTTACTCAGTTACATTGACTGTACCTCACCTTTTTTGTGTGTGTGTGCCTCACCTTTTAAAGAAATTGACTTTCTTTGAAGATTGGTATTATATGTGGGAAAGGGACAGTTTTTTTATTGAATAGGAAGGGGAGAGGAAATAAGGATTGGTATTCAGAAATCCTACTGGGATGAAGATATTTTCAGAAGAAGAGAAATAACACTATAAAATAACTAGAAAAATGGAAATTTAGATTGTAACCCTAACCTTTTCTTACAGCTGAATTGTTGAGCTGCCATCATTTTTCTTATCTTTTGTCAGATAGTTTTCATATACTTCTTACATGGCTAGTTGGCAACTTTAATTTTTAACTCATATCATTAAAAGCCTTTGAAAGAAAGATTCAGTGGTATAATTAATAGGAGACCACAATATACAGAAAGAGTAGAATTTGATGATAAATGAGATGATAGTCAATCATTTCAGATGTATGCATAGAACATCTTTTAGAATACGCTGTTAAGGACCAAGTGTGGTGGCACATGCCTGTAATACCAGTGCTGGGAGGCCAAGGCCAGGAATCGCTGCATGTTTGACACTAACCAGGGCAACATAGCGAGACCTAGTCCCTAAAACAAACAAGCAAAAACAGCTGTAGTTGCTAACATAGGAGGTGTCACATGATCTTACATGATACCATACATGGTCAGTGTTGCATAAGATTCTACCTATTTAAAGGGTTAGAAATTTTCTAACGCTAGGAGACGAGGAGAGCTAGAAATTTTCTATTGCAGTAATGTTGAAAATGTAAAGGAAGTCCCCTAAAGGAAGTGGTTCTCCTTAAAACAGTTATAAATATTCTTGGGATGATTTGGAAACATTCCAAGCATGTTATCCAGGAAATAATGGTTGCATCACATAAGTGGTGTTTATTACTCTACTGGTAAAATGTAGTGTACTGCCCTGGAGACAAATGTTGCGTTTCTATTATTACTCAACCATGGTGGTAGCGTTAAATTTTTTCTTACCAGGTTAGCATTATGGTTCATTTGGGGCAAAAATATTATAGGTTTTGAGAAAATAAAGTCTACGGGGTATTTTTTGTTTTTGGATGTTCATTTGTTCAATATTTCATTGTTGGTAACGAAGATAAGTGATAGTGATGTACAGCACACACACATACAGGTACAACTGCTATTCTGCCACCATGAAAATCAGTCTACTGAGTTTTTAATTATTGCAGTCCATAAGTCTATGACCACAGAAAGATACTCAGGTTCCCTTTTATCAGAATGCCTATTAGAACTTCCTTGTTATAATTGTTTTATTATGTCAAGGAGTTGTGGCACTGCTTTTAGTCAGTTATTGAATATTCTATATTTCTAGGCAAGAAGAAAATTGGGGGAAATAAGGTCATGGGATATGACAAAAATCCATGAAAGTTAAAAAAAAATTTTTTTTTTTTTTTTGAAACTAGGTCTTGCTATTTTTGCTGGTGGAACCACAGGCTCACGTTGCCTGGGGTACCACAGACTCAAGCAATCCCCAGCCTCAGCTTTCCAGGTAGCTGGGATTACAGGCACGCACCACCACACCCAGCTATTTTTTGGGACTAGGTCTCGCTTCATTGCCCCTGGTGGTTCTTGAACCGAGATACCCAGTCCCAGCCATGACTCCATAGGCTGTCACTTATAGGCATGTGCTACTGTGCCCAGCTAAATTTTCTTTTCAAGATAGATTTTTAAAAAATAATACACACTTTTATTGAATAAGTTTTGTTTACATTTGCCTTTTGGGTGTTCCTTCCCCCTCGCCCACCCCACCTTCCTGGTCTCTCCATCTCTTCTTTCACTGCCATTTAATGTTTAATTTTTAGTCCCTCGGGTTCTTTCTCTTCTTTCCTATAGCAATGTCCGTTTGTCCGGTGTGGTTTCCTGGGACACAGTGGCCTTTGCTTA
>PVHY01028241.1:0-15412 GCA_004024945.1 Uropsilus gracilis | reverse complement strand
CCCCCCCCCCCCGACTCTGGGGCTCTGTCCTCATGGCAGTGCAGCAGCCCTGTGCCCAGCCTTACACTCCACCTGGTTTCCCAGATAAAGAACCGCCACAAACGCAGACTCCAAAGCGGTTATGTAATTTTTTTGAGACTAGGTCTCGCTATTTTTGCCCGTGGAACCGCAGGCTCACGTTGCCTGGGGTACCACAGACTCGAGCAATCCCCAGCCTCAACTTCCCAGGTAGCTGGGATGACAGGCATGTGCTACCACACCCAGCTATTTTTTTGGGACTAGGTCTGCTGTGTTGCCCCAGGCGGGACTCGAACTGCTATCCCCAGTCCCAGCCGCGCTCCATAGGCTGGCACTTACAGGCACGCGCCACCGTGCCCAGCTTCGTTTATGTCTTGTTACAATGGCTCAGGATTCTGCAGTGGGGAGCCCTGACGACAGGGCTGCACAGCAAAGGCTCCTCGCTGCTCCCAAACACCTGGGTGTCTCCAGAAAAAGCCAGGTGGCACAGGCCAGCAGGCGCCTCTCCACTCGGTCTCCCTGCAGGCGAGTGGCTAGCATGGGCCACCTCCTCTCTGCAGCTCCAAGACTCTGGGGTTTGCCAAGGCAGTCTCAGCTCAGAAGCCGGGCCCTGTCCTCCGGGGACTGTACTGAGCCAGGCAATCCCTCAGCACACTCAGGGCGGGGGCGGCAAAGCATCTGCAACATCTGGAATCCACCCCCGACAGATTCTGGGATGGGAGAGTTCTGAGCGCCAGCAACTGAGGCGATAGGAACCAACAAACACAATCCTAGAACTCGGAAGCTCAGGACCCCGGAATTTCCAGACCAGGAGTCTCTGACCCCGAGATTGCGCAGGAACCCCTGCTTGGTATCCAGAACAGACTCCCCCAACGCCTGGGAGAGGCTTCGGCCCCAAGTGACCCAGCTGTTCTGTCTCCCTGGCCAAGGAGACCCTTTGCCCCCTTGCCTCCCAGGGGACCCTCCTGGCTTTCAGAGTACTGGGGACGGAGCTGCAGTGGTCTCGGGCCTCTAACCGGGCTGCTGGGCCAGAACTAGGAAGCCAAGGTGGGCAGGGGTGGGTGACCATGGCGCCGCCTGCTTGGCAGGTACCTGGAGAAGTACCTGTCACGCTTCCTGGAGACGGCCGAGCAGCACTTCATGGTGGGCCAGCACGTGGTGTACTACGTGTTCACCGAGCGCCCGGCCGCCGTGCCCCGCGTGCCACTGGGCCTGGGCCGCCAGCTGCGCGTGGAGCACGTGGCCCGCGAGCGGCGCTGGCAGGACGTGACCATGCAGCGCATGCAGCAGCTGCACGAGGCGCTGGGCGGGCAGCTGGGCCGCGAGACGCACTTCGTGCTCTGCATGGACGTGGACCAGCACTTCAGCAGCGCCTTCGGGCCCGAGGCGCTGGCTGAGTCGGTAGCGCAGCTGCATGCCTGGCACTACCGCTGGCCGCGGCGGCTGCTGCCCTTCGAGCGCAACGCGCGCTCCGCTGCCGCACTGGCTCCCGGCGAGGGCGACTTCTACTACCACGCGGCCGTGTTCGGGGGCAGCGTGGCCGCGCTCCGCCGGTTGACCGCACACTGCGCGCAGGGCCTGCGGCGGGACCGCGCGCGCGGCTTGGAGGCCCGCTGGCACGACGAGAGCCACCTCAACAAGTTCTTCTGGCTGCACAAGCCCGCCAAAGTGCTGTCGCCCGAGTTCTGCTGGAGCCCCGACATCGGCCGGCGCGCGGAGATCCGCCGCCCGCGCCTGCTCTGGGCTCCCAAGGAGTACGCGCTGCTGCGTGACTAGACGCGCTTGGAGGGCGCAGGGGTGGGCATTCTTCCGGGAGGAGGTGGTCCTGACTTCGGGGGTAGCTTTTCAGTTTAAGGATCCCCTTTCCAGCGCAGTAGTGCCTGCTGCCACGTAGAAACTGCCTCTGGACCTTTCACCTCTGACCTCTGGCCTTACTACTTCAACCGGTGCCTCCTGGAGAGAAGTTTTAACCGCTCACCCCTCCCCCCCACCACTCCCTTTTCTGATAAGGAGACTGAGATCCAGCGTAACTGCCTTAAGGACATGGAGGTTCGAGCCCATGTGGTCAGCAGTGGGAGCCGGGACTGGCCCTTCGGCCACACACAGCTGCCCTGGGCCTGAGCCACAGAGAGAGAAACATGTTCTCGGGCTCTGCCACTCTGCACTTCCACTGCCCCCATTAAGCGTTGTCTGTATTTCACAAGTTCTCCTCTAAATGTCCCTGGGCCCTGTCTCCTAGATATTGAAAGTCCACAGAAATGACATTTCCTTGCCCCGGGTGCCTGGGCGGTTTGACCAAGTCTGTGAGACAGATTTCCTCCTCCATGTCTGCTCCACAGAGGCATGAGTGGCCAGGCCTTCCGGGAGAAGTGGGCCAGAGCCAAGGCTATAAGGAGGCCCCTTATGAGGTGCTGACAGGATGGGGCTTCACTCCAGGTCTCATAAATCCTTCATGGGGTGTTCTCACAGGCTTTGCATTTTTAATGACCTCCACCTTCCCCAGGTAGGGCAGCCATTCTAGCTATTCACTCCGGGTTTTTACAACAGGATCATTTAAAAAGCACGCTCCGTTAACTGATGGTATGAAATAAGATACACTCCTTTTCTAAAGTAGTTCAGAGCTCCCCTGAGCCTCCTGCCTGAACTAGATCAGCAAAATCCAAAAGGCCTTCTGGAACTGAAGTAGAGATGAGAACCGGACAGGTGTGGCTAAGAATGGGTGATCACCACACACTGGCACGCCCCTTTCTCTGGCAGGATGATGCTAGGACTGCAATGGTGACCCTATCCCCAAGGACCACAGACTGACCCTTGCTAGCTCTGGGCCACCTGAGACCCCAGTGCAAGCTAATAAGATGTGATGGGAGCCAGCCAGGTTCTGACGTGTATGACGGTGAATAAGCCCTGCCATTGTGGGTGCGTTTTGTAAAATGGGGGTGCAGCCGCCCGCCTTGCAGGGGTCAATGCAGAGCTCCAGAAAACATAACTTGCCCGTCCCCTCTCCAGCAAGTTCATGGAGAACAGAGGACTCCCCACCAATAGCACCTTCCTATGCAAGGAGGAAACAGTGGTTTTCCAGATGTTGGGCTGGTGCTCTTGATGAACCCTTTCCTGGGGGGGAGGGAGGCCAAGGAGTTTGAAGGATGGAGCAGAATGGACAACCTCTTAGAAACAGCCTCCTTCACCATGTTCCCTTGTGTCCCCAGAGGTTCAGGGTGGGGGAGGGGGTGACATTGAAGCAAAAGTAGCTGGGCGGAAGTAACCGTCTCCTTCTCACAGGGGCTAGGAAGGGGTATCCGGTAGGATGCTATGTGTAGTATAGTAAGACAGCTGCACACACGTTGTATATGGCCTATTTGCTGAGTTAACTCTCCAGCTCAAGGATACATCTGGACTGTGAGGAGCCAGTGGTATTAGAGGATGTACTTGCCAGGGGTCCAGGAGGGCGATAAAGAGTTTTGGGGGTTGGAAGTTACACACTCCCAGCAGCGGTGAAGGCTGGCTTACTGCTGAACAACTGTCTTTCTTCAGCTCACTATAAAAACCAGCGGGATGGCCGGCCGTGGTGGTGCACAGCTTTAATCCCAAGGCTAGGACGGAGGGTGAGACTGGGAATCGCTTGAGTCCGTGGGTTCGAGACCCGCCTGGGGTAACATAGCGAGACCTAGTCTCAAAAAATAGCTGGGCATGTTGGTATGCACCTGTAATCCCAGCTACCTGGGAGGCTGAGGCTGGGGATCGCTTGAGTCCGGAGTATCCCAGGCAACATAGCGAGACCTAGCCTCAAAAAAAAGAAAAACAGTGGGATGATCTCAGCAATGAAACATAGCAAAGGAGGGTGAGGAAGGGGAAGGGATGGGGAGGGATGGGGGAGGGAGGGACACAAGGGAACATGGTGACAGGTCACAGTGATATGGTAGCAGGAGAAATAAAGGGATTACAACAATGTAAGGAATACAAAATACTGAAAATAGTTGAAAACAATGTTAAGGCAGTTTCTTCAGGGTCTTAACCCCCCCATCTTCCAGACTGCCAGCTCTCTGATTAAAGTGCACCATAAAGATTCAATTCCTGCCTCTACTTTACTGGCGCTTGGTGGTGACAGGTGGCCTGAGTGCCAGACTTCTGGTCACATCACAGTGGCAGCCTCCCTGGCCACCAGTGCTGTCCCCAGCGCTCACTCTGGCGCCTTCGGGGATGGTGGGAACTTGTGAGAGCTTCCAGGTGTAGCTGCTGCATCTTCACCCGTCCAGCACCCCACCTGGCATTCCAGCGCAGGTGCCACCCCAGACATCCCCGAGTGCCTTCACTGTCTAACGGTGCGCTGAGCATAAGGCACAGACGGGCCAAGGCCACGTCCAATCACAGTCACACCGGCCAGGCATCGCTGCAGCAGGCACAGCTTGAGGGCCAGCTTGTGCTGGGTCCCTGGATCCTCACGACCACCCGATACAATTACTTCCTCCACTTCAAATGAGATAATCCAGGCACGGAGGTCCGAGCGGCTTGCCCATGTCGTGACGCTCACCCTTGGGTTCACAGATGGGAGGGCACATAGGAAATGAGACCATGCCAGGCACTCCGGTCGCCGTGGGCACTGGGCCTTCTCTGTCCAGCTCTGCTGCTCTCTGCCTCCTGGGTGTCCTGCTTGCGTCTGCCCCCACCCCACCCCCTCAGCCACCCAAGCCCCACTGGATTTCAGCTGTCTACCATTTCCCGATGCCTTCCTTGGTTCATGGAGTCCTAGTAAACATTCAGCAACTAGCGCTTGGAGGAGAAAGCCAGCCCAGGTGTGTGTAACCCTTGCCAGATGCCACAGTGTGAAAACCTCAACTGGGCGGATGGCAGCCACAATACCACCAGGTCTGGACTGGGAAGAGGTGTGCATCCATAGCCAAGAGCCGGACAGCCGTAGCCAACGGGACCACTGGTGTGAAGATGAGCCACCGGACCAGTTGGCCATGACTGGAAGAGGCTTCCGTGGCCCAGCCCCGTGGGCGGGGCCCACGCTTCTGTGGCACAGCTGTGGCACACCACTCCAGGGCAGTGAGGCCTGTGAGAGTGCTCCAAGCTTGTGTTTGGCTTCTTGGCTCTTCTGCATCCAGTCCCCCTTCTCAGGGCCACAGGCAGGCTTCCCTCGGGAAGGGGCACTTCAGTGGCCTAGAGCAAGCAGACATCTGGTCTGTGATGGACTCGGGCGCAGTAGCTAGGCCAGCGCCATCCGGGAAGACCCGCTACAGCATCTGCTGGGGCTTGTGGGGGAGACAGAGGCCTGCCGGCTGGAAACCTCACACTCAGGCTGGAGCTGCTGCCCTGAGAGCTGGGGACGCGGCTGACAGAAGGGCCATGTGGCACGCTGGAGCGGCAACGCAGGGCAGTAAGCCGGCTCGGTCTGCACCGCCCACGGCCTGAGCCAAACACCCTCGTCTGGTCAAGCTGAGTCGCAGTTCCCTGCCTGGCCCAGCCCAGGGCCGGAGCCGACAAGCTCTGGGGAATTGGCTCCTGCATTTCCCACCTCAGCCAGCAAAACCCTGGCCCGTGGGGAACATGCAGGTGAAGGGGACGCCTCGGTTCCCCCCGCTACCTGTCACTGATGCCACCCATCAGGGTGGTCACGCTGAACTGCCAAGGGGTGGTGACGGAGACAGCTAAGCCTCTGGGGGCCCAGCGTGTGCAGGACTCCGGGACGGGACCCGGGGCTGGAAGGCACATCCCTGCCATTTCTCTGCAACACGGTTCTTGGCAAAACCAAAACCCAGCTCTCCTGGCTGGCTGCCCACTTCGCAGGGCGCCTGAGGGAAGCACCAAGCACTCAGCTCAGCAGCTGGAGCGGGGCTGGGGGGGGATGGGGGGGAGAGCAGCCCCCAGCCCCGCCCTGGCACAGAGCATGCCACACACAGTGCCGGGTGCAGGTACGGTTTATTCTTCACAACAGAGAAATACAAAGAGCGGAGGGGTTGGAATTCCTTCGCCTCTTGCCCCGTTAGTGTTTGCCCCCACATTCGAGTGCCACTTGGCTCCCCACCCCTTTCCAACAGAATGCGAACTGCTTTCCTGAAGCGTCGAGGGGCACCTGCCCTCACCTCCCTGCCACCAAGATGCAGACTGAGAAGCAAACAGGCTGTTTTCTCTTTTTTAATAAGGTAACTAGATCTAGATATGGTGGCCTGGAGGTCCCATAGAAAAAAGCAAAGGGGTGTTAACAGTATGTAGAACAGCATATTTACAGGGTAGTAACATGCGGACGAAAAGCTACAATACTGAGTATCAGACGCAAGTCAAACAAAGGGGCGAGGGGGGATGGGGGGCGGGGCGGAGAACCCCACGGGAAAAGAAACCCCAGGAAACGTTAAACTGGTAAATCAATGGCGAGTTAAGGCTTAAAAAGTGTATAAAAATAACACAGTTAATATTCAAAACGGAACTCCAGATACAGAATATATAGATGAGTTTCTGTCTAGTTTTCTTTTTTTCTTTCCCGGGGGACGTAGGGGGGCTTCTCCGGGCTCTGTACATAGTTCCTATATACATGGACACGCATGGCTTTCAGATTGGGGTGTGTCTGTGGGGGCTGAGGGCAGGGTCTGCTCCTGGGACCCTCCTCCCCAAGGATCCCTTCCTGGCTGGGGAAGGGGGGGGGCAGGCTGTGGGTCTGGGCTGGGGACTCCCCCTCCAGGGCAGGGAAGACGAGTTACCCCTCTCCTGGGCACTGTCCCAACTGGAGGAAGTTCTGGGGAGGCGGGGTCCTTCCTTTGGCCCAGGCCTATTCCCTCTCTATCCCCCCTGCCCGTAGTCTGGGATGGTGGGAGAGGTAGCCAGTAGATTTCCTGGCCAGCACCGAGGTAGACTGGGTGGTCTTCAGGGCAGAGTGGGGACTGGGTCTGACCCAGCCCACCCCACCCCACCCCACTTCCCTGGGCCCGCGCCCAGCCCAGCCCAACGCTGCGCCTTTGGTCCTGCGCATCTCCCGGCCCCTCTCATTTCGCCTCCGGAGCCTGGACAGCCTTGGCGGCTGCCACCCACCTCTGCTCAGTGATGCCCAGGGCACAGCTCAAGCGGTTTGAGCTGGACACGCAGGGCGAGTGGCTCACTCCAGCTGCTTCCTGCCCCGTCCCACCTGGGGGGGCCCTCCTCTGCAGTCCAGAAACCCAGGCCCGAGCCTTCCCTCGAGACCTGAGGCCGTGGCAAGAGACGGTCCCCCGCTGCCCTCGGGTTCTCTGTGTCCATCTGTCCGATTCTTTTAATTTCTCGGTCTTAGCAGCACCAACTTCTTGGCCAATAAATATCTTTTTTGTTATTTCCAAAACAAACTTAACAAACAAAAAACAGTGAAGCAAGTGAAGGGTGGGGAACAAAAGAAACCCAACAGAGGTTCAAAGTGCTCTGAGATCGTCTTTGGATGCCACCAAAACAGTCCAGAATCTTGCAGTTGGCCTGGCCGCCCCGGGGCTGGACCGGCCGGGCTTCTGCGGCCCAGGCCTTCTGGAAGGTCAGGGAGGCCATGAGAGAGCTCGCTGTTCCTGGAAGGCCCCTGGAGGGAGCGGGCCTGGTGCTGCCTGGGTCTGGATCTGCCAGTGGGCAGGCGGGGCGGCGCCTGGGGGCGGCTCAGATGAGGGAAATTCGCACCGGGATGCCAGGAGACTCGGTCCTCTGGGGTGAGTGATGGCTCACCAGGTGTTCCACCACCGTGTGTTTGGACATGTGCTTCATCAGGTAGGTCTCCTGTGGGCAGAAAAGGTGGAACTTGGAACACCTGCTGGCAAGGGACACGGGAAAGCTGCAGTTCCCACAGCGGCCACTGGAGGGCTCCTCAGCAGGCGGGCCAGCCAGTGGTGAGCATACACAGCTTGGGGGTGTCAGGTGCGCGCAGGGATTCTGCATCCACCCAGCGATGGGGGCTGGCGCTGGCGTGTGCCTGAGCGCCGGGTGTGCTGGCTGGAGATCGGGCCAATACCAGGGTCTCCCCTTGGCAGTGCCTGGCTGGGAGTGCCATTTACCTGGGGGCTGTGTGTGGGCCTGGCCTCGCCTGCCCCCTTCTGGCTAGCGGTCCCTGTGAGGGTGGGGGAGGGGGTGTCGGAGAGGGTTGAGTCTAGTGCTGCCATTTCCTAGTGGTGGAATCTTGGACGGGTCCTCTCTCACCTCTGCAGGTGGGGGAGAGCAGACAACCTTGAGGGTTTCCCCCAGTGACCCCACAGAGCAGGTGGTAACAGCTGAGCTTGAGGGGGCCTTCTGCCCTGCCTCTACACTTCAGCCCCTGTGGTAGTGGGAGCCCTGGTGTCTGCACCCCCACAGTCGGTGCTCCCTTGAGGGGACTGATCTGGTGACGCTCCTGGGAACCGTAAACTGAGCTCTCTGCCTGCGGTACCTACAACTGGAAGGTGAGATGCTCCAGGCTGACCTGTCTCTGGCCACGTGACACCCACCAGCGACTAGGCGGAGGGCTCTAGGAACCACAGTGGGAACGGCACCCAGGAGGTCAAGAACTTGAGTCAGGATTGGTTGAGTGGGGTGTCCCCCACAAATACCCTTGTGGCCCTCGTCCCTGCAGGCTCTCTTCTGCCCTTTGAACTCCAGGAAAGGGCAAAAGTCATGCGGCCAGCATACAGCAGTCCCCCCACTGCAGCCACGCTGAAGGCCCAGGACCTTCCACAAGCACCTCCTTGACCATCGCCTCCCAGGAGCTTCCCATTTCACCTGGAAAAAGATTCAAACTCCCTCCTGGGCCCCCCCTCCCCCCAACTCCCTGTTTTTCATTTCCAAGGGCCCACCAAGTTGGGTCCACCTCAGGGAATTTGCCTTCACTGCCCTCTGCATGGGAGGTTCTTGCTCTCCTTTTCCTCACCTGGCTGATGACAACTCATGCCAGCGTTACTGCCTCAGTCTCCCTGGATCCTACCTATCTCTTCTCCAACTCTCTCTTATCCTTCCTGCCGCTGTCCTCCCCATCATTTGCCTGTGACAACAGTGGTTCTCTAGCAGAGGTGGTGTCGTCACCCACGCCCACATCATCTGGCATAATGGGAGGTGCTCCTGGCTCTCCCAACTTGGGGAGGGGCGCTGGTGGCAGAGGGCAAGGGTGCTGCTGAACGCCCCCTCTGTAACCCTTCCTCCACCTTGAGCTATGCCCACAACATTCCTCACGTATTTGCTTGTGCAGCAGCTTGAGTACCATCTGTCTCCGGTGCCAGATTCTTCACCCCGGGGGCCAAGACTATTTACATTCTATTCCCTGTGACTGACACAGGTGTCCGTCAGCACTAGGTGAACCAGGCAAGGCTTACTGGGCACTGCCTCTGCCAGTCATCAGCCCTGTGACTCAAGAACCATCCCCTCTCCCATTTTACAGAGGAGGAAACGGAGGCTCGGTGATCTCTGGCTGGGTATACACGAAGGTCTGTTAACCGGTGTAGGTCTGTTAACCAGTGGGTCTGGCTAGCTGGAAGCACGCACACATGTGATTCACCTGGACTCACTCTTCTGAGTAGGGAAAAGCGCGTGTTGAGGGAAACTCCCGTCCAGGCCACTCCCAGCAAAGGCCACAGCCTTGCTGGAGGCCTCCAGGCCTTCCTTTCCTGAGAGCACAGCGGCCCTGGGTGAAGTCACTGCGCCACCTCGTGGCCAAGTTGGGGGTGGCAGCTTGCCAGTGGGGGAAGGCCCTTCACCCTTCCTGACTCAAGGAGGGTGGCTGGGGCCACTCCCACGGGCACCCAGAGGAAACCACGCCTTGGAGACCCATGCTGCAGGCCAGCAGGAGCCTGGAGCCACCAAAAACAGGACTGAGAAGCACAAGTCTTGGCTCTGCCACTCGGATCTTGCTCTGGGCCTCAGTTTCCTTATCTGGAAACTTGGGAGCCAGTACAGATCTAAGGAGGAGGAAAAGGAAGCTGCAGCCCAGAGAGAGGGATAGGTGGCCCCAGGCACTCACGGAGGTGTAGGCCCGCCCGCACATGCTGCAGCAGTAGGCCTTGGCGTGCTTGATGGCGTGGGCTGAGAGGTGGATCTGCAACGAGGCGGAGTCCGAGTAGGCCCGGTAGCAGTTGGGACACTTGTAGGGCTTGTCCTTGTTGTGCTGGCGCTGGTGAGACTGGGAGAGCACATGGGAGGGTCAGGAGACTGTCAGTGGTCCCCCTGCCGCACCCCCTTCTTGTGCTCCCTTGGGGGAGAGGCAGCCGGGTACCTGGGGGCCAAGGGGCAGGAGGGCACTCACCTGGAGGTTGGAGAGCTGAGTGAAAGCCTTTTCGCAGCCGGGATGTGGGCACTTGTAGGGTCTGTCGCCTGTGTGGATTCTGCAACGGGCAGCCCAGTGAGGTACAGGCCCTGACAGACACCCCAAGGCCAGCTCCAGTCCCCAAGCCCATACAGGCCCACACACCTCTGGCCACTCTCCGCACTGCGACCAGGCAAGAGCTAGGGACTTGGAAGGACATCCCCTCTCCATCCCTCTGCCCTCCCCCCTCCCCCAACCCCAAACCTTCTGCTCCCCACAGGTCTCTGCTGACCACCTGCCACCAGCACCCAGATGGAGACCTGGCCCCCACCTCCAGCTGATAGGGGGGGGGTTGCACCTTGCTTTGGCTGCCTTTTGCCCGGCCCTTGTAAACAACCCACCTGCCGGCAACTGAAGGCAGCACAGATTCCCAGTTTCTCCAGCCAAGTCCCTGCCCACACTGCCTCTTTCCCTCTAACTGGGCCCCAGTTGCTAGTTCCTGCCCCCTCCCCAGGTTGGGCACATGTCCATGATGGCCAATGGTCATACCAGCTACTGAGAGAAGGCAAACAGGGTGGCCCTGAAGGTCAGTCCCTGAGTCCTCTCCATGGGCCTTTTGGCCCCCACTCCCAGTAAGGTGACCTTGGCCTTGATTGCCTCCCTGAGCCCCCGTGTCTCCAAAATGGGGCTGCTAACAAGGATCTATTATTCCGGGTTCCACGGTTTCTAGAAAGGGCATTCACAAAACATTTTTGCAGTGTTACTTTCTAACACATTCATTTCTGTTTAAGATAAACAAAGACAAACAACACAGGAAAAATTTATTCATTGTTTGAACTGATTGGGGATTAGAAAAGAAAACAAAGAAAAAAGATAAAATGAAGGTGATTCATCAGACATTATCTTTACTTCCTGGGTGATAACAGCACTTAGACCAAGCAGCTTCGGTCACCTAGTCTTTGCGGCCAGTGAACACAGTGGAAGCTACCTTCCCTTGAGGTGGTTCCCTCTCCAGGCCATCTCCCAGATGCATCACCTGACTTAGAGACACAAGTCTCGCTCCCCACCCCCATACCTCAGGGCTTGAAGGCCACCCTTCAAGGGAGGTGACACCGCAGCGGGTACCCTGGCGCTCTTGACCAGGGGTGCTTATGACCTGTGCCCATGTACCCATGAGCTCCCACCAGAGCTCAGAAACATAGGTCCCACCCCTGGCATCAACATCCTCCCCATGAGGCAGCCAGAAGAAACAGCCCTGAGCAGCCCAACCAGCCGGTGAAACTGGAGCCGCTGTCTAGCAGGGCTTCCCCAGTCAGGCAGCTGTGAACCTTCCCCAGGGCCTCCCTAACAGCCCTATCTTTGCCTCTGCCTTGTGGGCCTGCAGGCTGCTACCCCGCACCCCACACATAGGCGGTGGAGACCCTTCTGCACAGCCAGCACCACCACAAGGCTCCTCCAGCCCCACTAACCCACGGATTCCCCAAAATTCTGTAGGCACATCTTTCCGTGCCCCCTCCCCCCCCATGCCCCCTGCTCTACCTGCTCCTGACCCACCTCTGTCTTCGACCAGGCGGCCTCAGGTTCCGCCTTGATGTCCCCCTGCTCCCTGTGCTCCCCCTGTCCCCTGCTATCAGCGGAGTGGCCTGATGGTCTGGTCTGGTCCGGTTCTCTGCCGAGGGGCAGAAACCCCGAGGGGGTGTCTCCGCAGAATGGCAGAGCCCAGGGTCTGGCACGTGGCTGCTTCTGTTTGGCTTTTATTTGTCTAAAGGATCTGGGAGGTTCGGGCATTTGGATCACCCACCTTTGTCACTGGCCCAGGACAGGCTGGCTTAATTACACGTGCTGCTGCCTAATGACTAACAGTTCTGTCTCTCAACGCTGATAAGATGCTCTGTGTTGTTTGGTTCCCCACCATTACGGAACCACATGACTCAACTGGAAAGAGGGTAAAACGGTGCCCTTGGGGATGGAGAGCTATGCCCGTTTAAGTGACATTCTGAAAAAACACCCCCACAAGGGCCTGTTCAGTGCTTTCCTTTTTCAGTCAGAGGTTTAAATAATGCACAGATTCACTCCCGAGAAACCAGAGCTTGTCAGCCCTCACTGGCAGCAGCACTCGCCTTCAGCAAGACTGGTGCCCAGGTGCTCTGCCCACGCTGCCAGGGTCCGCCATACACCCAGGTGCACAGTCAGAACAGCAAACCACCAAGATGCCTTTCACGCCCAGGTGCGCCTGAGGTTTCCAGGTGGCAGCTGAGCAATGCTGCTGAAGAGCTGTTCCCTGCTTTCTAAAAGGGGGGTGGGGTGCTCTGAATGGTGAGGCCTGGATGCCATCCTGCCTATTTAAATATAGCTGGAATCTAGAGAGCTGACCGCTGGAGTTTCTAGTGTAAGAGCTAGCAGTCAAGAGACCCTCCATCTCCTTGCGTTCATTTTACATACATGTAATTATATATGCCTATAAATATAATGTACAGCAATACAGTTACACATGACATATACACAAACATGCGTGCACTTCTTAAGGTGGAGAAGAAACCCAGTAACTGACTTTCATAAGCAGAGACCAGCGGCACAATACCGACAAAGAAACATCTCTTAAAAATTGGGGGTTTTTTCCCTCTAGATTCAACTCCACTCTTTAATTAGTGACTATCATAAAGCAAAGGACCCCAAGGATCAGGCAATGCCTTAGGTGCCTAGGAAAAGACTCACTCTGAAGACTTGGCCACGCAGTATATGTCAAGAGAACACTCTGTTCTCTGCATTCTGAGCTCGCTGGTTGTTATAACTGGGTCAGAGTCACTGAGTGTCACCAACAGCTGGGACTGTCCCCTCCCACTTGCTTAAAGGCCTCTGCTCCCAGCTGAAGGCGAGAAACTGAGTCCTCTGGCAGCCTCAGCAAAGGGCTGCCCACACACACTTGGCTCTTTAGGCTCCAGGGACAAAGGGCCACAGGCATCCCAGCTGACCATCACCGTGGCCACACACTGCCCAGGCCAAGGCTGGATCCAAGAGTCTTGGTCCAAAGGCAGACAACTTTGCCAAGCAGACTAACCCCCGATCAGCAGAACAGGAGCTAGGGCCTAGCACTGGATGAAAGTGATTCAACTGCAGGCAGTGCCCTATTTCCTCAAAGGGAGGAGGAGATCCCTTTTATCCCACGGTATCGCTAGTCCTCAATTCAGGAGGCTGTTATCTGTACAAATGAGAATAAAATATTCCAAACATGGTGCCTGGTTCCCACTACTTCAGGATTTGGGGGAGGGAAGAATTTTTTAAAATGTTAATAAGCAAATTTAAAAATAATAGCTCTATTGAAAGCAACATATGGGACTGGGCTTGCCTACAAAACTACTCAGAACAATTGTTAGAAAACATTCAAAGTGCCTTTACTGAGGCTCTTTTCTTTTCATTCTGTAAATAGGTTCACGACAAATCTGTCCTCCTTCCTAACAGGGTCTAATTGGGTAAATCGAATTTGTAACCATGACCATGCCAGAAATGTCGCATTTAAAGACAAGTTTCATTTCATTCAGCCTGACAGCCTGACTGTGACAAACAAGGACCGCACGTCCCATGTGGGAATGAGGCCTCCCCGGGCCGCCAGGAAGCTGGAAACACGCAGCTCTCAGTTCATGGGATCCCAGCCTGGATGTTCACAGGAAAAGTGGTTCTTGCTAGCCCAGAGACAGACATAGACACGCTCTCCCAAGGCAAGCTACTCCCCGCACCACGGGCTGGTATGAACTGTGACAGGTGATGGGGTGACTCTCGGCTCCCAGAAGAACAAGATCAGACCATTAACTCACATGAGAGTAAAACTATGACCCAGAGGCTTTAGATAATCTCCTGGCAGAAGCTAGGTCTCCCATCTTATCATCTCCTGCTCTGATTTTAGTCACCATGCAACTAAGGGGACGTTGCTTGCTTGTCAACACCACATCAGTACACCCATGGACATAAGGCTGGTCAAACTTCAGCAATTCAGAACAGGACAAAATCAGAAATCTCGAACAAACTCATGTGCTCAAATCCATGTCCCAGGGGGCAGGGAACGCTGCCTTGCCTGCTGCCACTGCTCACCCCTCTGGCCCACCACTGGGCCACTGGGAGAAACGAGACGTGTGCCCTTGGGAATAAGCATGTGAAGATGGTGGCGATACATGAAGAAGTGACAACCCTAGTTTAAAAAAAAAAAAAAAACTGACCAAAAAAAGGCCAATATTTGAACAGGACGGACTGCTGTGATTGGTCAACTTTGGGCTAAAAGACACAGCGTTACATGCTGCCAAAGGTTAACAATCAGGACCCTCATATTTCTACTCTCCTTAAAAATTTTTTTAAAATAATGCCTTTTCTTTAAATTACATTGTGAAATGTAAAACATGCATGCAGTAAGCATTAAACAACATCTCAAAGGCAATTATGGTGTGACCTGGAATTCCTGGAGGTTTGCATTCCATCTCCTTGGACTAATTTCATTTTGACGGAAAATTATGAAATTGAATTCCACTAACCTGCTTCATGTGTGCACTGAGAGACCCGCAGGCTCTCGGGAGTAACTGTGAATGAGGACATGTGACATAAGCACATGTGCTCACCTATACCGGTGCCGTCTGCCTCCTTTAGAATAATCACCAGTGTGTTAGGGCGAAAAGGAAAGACGAGGTATACGACTCAAACACCTGCAACCAGTACAGCTCATTTTTATGGGTTATACCAATAAATCAAAAATTTTTAACCTCAGGGAGAAAGAAGAGCAGCAACCAGAACAAAAGGCAGAAAAAATATGGGTTCCCTAGCACTCTTACCCCAAGTAGAGAAAACCTGAACACACTCTGTAAAAATTACAAATTGCATAAACTGTGCCACCGATGGCTTTCATGCTGCCAGCATTGCTGAGCGCACAGCAGTGTTTCCACCTAATTCTTCAAGGATGTGCTCCTTCATCCCAAGAGGTGGACCTAGCCGGGCACGGTGGTACATGCCTGGTAAGCTTCAGCCTATGAAGCGGCTGGGGCTAGGGATCGCGGTTTGAGTCTTGCTCAGGGCAACACAGCGACATCTAGTCCCTCAAAAATAGCTGGGCGTGGTGGCTCACACCTGTAATCCCAGCTACCTGGGAAGCTGAGGCTGGAGATTGCTTGAGTCTGTGGGTACCCCGGGCAACATGAGCCTGTGGTT
>PVHY01028240.1:0-15413 GCA_004024945.1 Uropsilus gracilis | reverse complement strand
CTATTGATGTGTGGGGTTCTAGTATTGGTTTTCTAGAGGTCATTTTGAGGTTCTGCTTTGGTTTTCTTTTATGTATATTCTATTTATTCATCTGAGAGTTTTGGTCCTAGGGCTTCTTCCAATATTTCTTGGAGTGGGGGTTTGGTGGTAGCAAATTTTTGGAGACTTTGTTTGTCTGAGAAGGTTCTAATTTTTCCTTTATAGTGGAAGGACAGCTTTGCAGGGTATAATATTCTTAGCTGGCACTTTTTGTCTTGGAGTTTTTTGAATATGAGGCTCCATTCTCTTCTTGCTTGGAGTGTCTCTTCAGAGAAATCTGAGGTCAGTCTAGTGGGTTTTCCTTTGTAGGTTATCTGTTTCCTCTCTCTAGTCATCCTCATTATTTTTTCTTTATCTTGAATTCTTGGGAATTTTACAATTATGTGTCTTGCTGTGGTTTTTCTTTCATTGAAGTAGTTTGGTGTTCTTTTTGCTTCTTGTATGTCTATTTTCATTTCATTCTTCAAGTTTGGGAAGTTCTCTTCTATTATTGCTTTAAAAAGCCTATCATTTCCTATGTCTTTCTCTTCTCCTTCTGGGATTCCAATTACTCTTATATTTCCTTTCTTTAAAGTATCTGATAGATCTCTGATTTTTTTCCACTATCTTCTTATTTTATCACTCTCTTTTTCCTCTTAGTTCTCTCTACTTCTGTGACCTCCATTGTGCTGATTCAGTCTTCAATTTCTTCCAGTCTGCTTTCATGGCTTTTCCCAGTATTTTTGATGTCTTCTATCACTCCTCTTATGTGCTGCATCTCCTTCATTTTCTTATTTAGGGTTTCAATCTCATTCTTCTGTTCACCAATGATGATGTTCATTTTGCTAAGTTCCTTTTTATATTTTTTCTACTTCTCCTCTTAGCTCATTTATTGTTTTTATCATTATGTGTCTAAATTCTTTATCTAACATAAAGGGAATTTCTTCGATTTCATCTATGTTGGTTTCTAGAGTCTTTTTGTCCTTTGCAGATGGATTATGTCCCTTTGGACTCATTTGAATATTTGTATTTTTCTTTCTTCCTGTGTTTTCTCTTCAAGTTTGCTCCACATATTGTGCAACGACTGCTCGAGTATTGGTTGGCATGTTGAAGAATATTAGTCTGTAGTGATTTCTGCCTTTTGTGCTAGGATGTTTTCTTGCTTCGGTTGGCTGTTTTTGGGTTTTGATTCCTTCCCTTTGTTTCTGGGCTATGTGTTCTGTCCTTTACTTTTGTACTGTCTATCTAGTATTGTAATTCTTGTTGGGATTTCTATCTGCGCCAGCGCCTATTGGCAACGGCACCCCCAGAAGTCTCACCTACAGCGAAAGTCTCCTTCAGAAGCCCTGCCAATTGTGGGCTATGTGTTCTGTCCTTTACTTTTGTACTGTCTATCTAGTATTGTAATTCTTGTTGGGATTTCTATCTGCGCCAGCGCCTATTGGCAACGGCATCCCCAGAAGTCTCACCTACAGCGAAAGTCTCCTTCAGAAGCCCTGCCAATTGTGGGAGGCACTAGCAGTCCCTCTGGCTCGCAGCTTGGAACTCTCCACCCCCACCCTGGGGGGAGCCTGGCGTAGGGTCTTCCGCGCGCAAAATTCGGGAAGGGTCGATCAGAGACCTACAGCGAAAGTCTCCTTCAGAAGCCCTCCTAATTTATATTTTTAACTCAGGACCCTTTACAGTTTTATCGTGATTTTACAAATTGAAAGCAACTTCCCTCTCCCAAGTATATATGACACCTCTATGGAAGCACTTACTGATCATTAAAGACATTTATTTGAGTTTACAACAGGTATCTTATCTTACAGATAATGGACTGACTATGCAACAGCAGTCAATACCAAAGATGTTTAAAGCACCGTTGTGAATATACTAATAGAAAATAATAGATCTCACATTTTTATGTGATGAGGTTTAGATCTCAAGCCTTGTTTTCAACTACACATTTATGATACCTACTCCCTAGCCTCTCAATAAATTACACACTTATTATTAGGAATAGCTCGTTGGAAACCAGTACCAAAACACTTCATAAATTTACCTTGGAAATTAATTTTCTGCACATTAAAATATAACCAAAATGTGGCAACTCTAAGGCAAAATTTATTTTAAAATATATTTTATTTTATGAATTAATGCTATTTCAAAAATGCAAAACTACAGCATCAGTAGAAAAAAGGTGGTAGGTGAATTATAATTTAATTTATATATTACAGTGGTAATCCATAAATTAAAACATGCTGAAAACTACTCCATTCACATTATTTGTATGTCTATCACTACTATTCCAGGGAGATTCTGATTTTGTTTAACAAAGTATTTATTATTTATGAATGAAAGTTTTAGGGCCGGGCACGGTGGCTCGTGCCTGTAAGCTTCAGCCTATGAAGCAGCCGGGGCTACGGATCGCGGTTCGAGTCCTGTCTGGGGCCCGTAGTGAGACCTAGTTCCAAAAAAATAGCTGGGCGTGGTGGCACGCACCTGTAATCCCAGCTACCTGGGAAGCTGAGGCTGGGGATTGCTTGAGTCTGTGGTACCCTGGGCAACGAGAGCCTGCGGTTCCACAGGCAAAAATAGCGAGACCTAGTCTCAAAAAAAAAAAAAAAAATGAATGAAAGTTTAATGGCATAGTAAAACTTTTAACTTAAGAGACCAAAGAAAGTAAAAATCAAATAGACTAATCAGATTTTCAAATCTCTTTTAGATTATAACACATATATGATAAAATTATAATAATCTAAGTGACATAGCACACAAAATACTAGCTTAATACTAACATATGAATCATTTAACTGGCTAACTAGCTAACATGTCTTCTTTCAATATCTGAGATTTATAGAACTTAACTTAATATATTCTTCTGGTCCCTAAACAATCTTTCTTCAGAATTTTTTGAACATTTTACTGTATCGTGTTTTCCAGGTAACAGTTTACAACACTGGATGTAATTTAGAGGTATAAGGTTATACCTCTTCATGTGTATGTTATCACATCACACCCACTACAATGTCCCTATGACCCTCCATCACAGTTCATTGAGTTCCTAGCAGTTGAATTCTAGAATCAGATTTCTAAGGTTTGTTTTGATTCAGTGTGTTTGTTCATTTGTCCTATCTACATTCCACATGAGTGAAGTAATCCATTTTTTGCTTTCTTCTGACTTATTTCACTTAGCATAATCACTTCTACTTCCATCCACATTGTTAAAAATTTCAAGATTTCATCACTTTTATCACTGAGTAGTATTATACATAGTATGTGTATTCTTAATCCACTAATCTATCATTGTACACTTATATTGTTTCTGTAAGTTGGCTATTCTAAATAGTGCTACAAAGAACACAGGAGTGCATACATTCCTACAAGTTAATAGTTTTACAGCCTTCCCTTAAGTATTAGCATTAAATTGTGTTAAGTCTATTTACAAAAAATCTCCAAATGTATGTCTCTTGGTCAGATTGTTTTTAACCTGTAAATTAAACTTACTGTTACTTCTATTTCAATTCTTGGTCAATATCCCTGCCCTGCTCTGCTGTCAAAAAAATTTTTTCTGATGGCATAATATGACATGAGAAGTGGGCCCGTTAGACAAGTTATATAAATGAGAATCAATTTGATAATAATTTAGCTCAACATACTCATCAAACCTATCATCAAGTCTTATTAATACTATACCTAAAAAAGCTCTACAACTGCACAAATTAGATGAGTTAAAGATTTGCATACATTCCTAAATCACTGTGCTTCCCACTTTCATTTCTGATCTAGCCTCCTCAAACCCCATCTTACCTCCCCACACTTTCATCAGTACTCCTTCAATAAGCATCTTAATTGGCCATATATATATATATATATATATATATATATATATATATATATATGCACACATATTTAATTACAAATTTTATCTCAACTCTTCACTCATTATTTTAAAGGCTAAAGTCTCCATTTCAATGGTTATCATTTTTTTTCTGAAATAAAAATCAAATCTGATTTTATCATCACAGACACTATGATGATATATTTAACTTCTAAAAAATTACTGCTTATTCATTACTTCTCATGACTTTCTTCACTATACTCTACCCAGGAAGGGCCAACTGAATGAATAAAGGAATGGACTCTCATGTCCTTTCCTTCAGTTGTGTACAAGCAATGAAGAGCCACTGGGAGAATGGAGAGCAGGTGGTTTCATCAGGAATATATATTCCAGAGTTTCTCTTTTTAGGATTGGTATAGAGGGCTATGTCTTCACTGAAGATCACTACTCTCATAAAGATGTCTATCCTACATGATCTTCTCCATCAGTTTCAGTTCCACAACTGCTCACTCATGTTTCTAGTGACCACTATATTCAGTCTAAACTTATACATTAAGTCTCTCTGTAAATAACTCCCTAATGAAATGCTCCAACTTTTTATATACTATGGTGTTTCCTCTTTGGCTACTAGTCATACACAAAATAAAGGTACTTTCTTTCCTAGCTCCAAGAATTCAGGCCTTGATATAACCTTTGTCATATGCCTGGAAATCTTCCCTCTCTAGTCACCTTTCTGACTCCTATTCATAATTCAAGTCTGGTTCAAATATTAATTCTTTAGAAAGCAGCAGTTCACACACTCCTAAAAAGGCCTGATCTTTTATGCTATTTTATAATATCTTGTTCTTTTTGTTGTTGGCACTTAACAATTTTGCAACTGTATGTGCAAATTATGTTTCTCTGCTACTTTACTCTAGGTTCCATGAAGCAGAGATTCATTTAGTAACTTTTCTCTAAACACTTGTTAAACAGTTATTGATTAAAAGGGTCTTTCTGTTACAACTGTTAGGTACAAGCTATCAGCTACACCCCAATGGAGTCAATAAGTCTAGTAATTAAAAAATTGGTTTCTGGAAACCAACTCTCTGGATTTAATTTCTAATTCTTTCATTTTTCTCCAAAATATTTAAAAGAAGTCATAGTAGAACTTACTATTTATCCTTGCTGTGAGACTTGAATAAACTAAATCTATAAATGATTGGATTTTCAAGCCTGAGATTAATAAATTCTATATAAGAATCAGGATGTTATTATTATGATTTTGTATAGACAGAACTGAAGACAAAGGCACAAATGAAACTAAAAATCTAAAAAGAGAGCTCAGTTGAATGAGAGAGGTATATAAAAGTGATTTAAATATCAGTAGATTAACATCACTGAGTGGTAGTAATGAGAATACATAAAAGTACATAAAAGAGCTCTGAAAATATTCAAATTTATATAAGAAAATCCTAATGATTCATTATATGAGTGTGTAAAAATCTTGGTGCATCACAAGCCAGACAAGAAATATTTATGATTTATGAGGTAGAAAATCTAACTATGGTATTACAAAATATTATAATCAACAAGGATTTTGAATGTCACTCAAAAAAATAAACAAGATTTAAAGAAAAAGCATACTTTCCATTTACCTCTTTGATAATATGGATACATTTATAACTGCAGAAATCAACTATGAATTAAACATTTATATACTTTACCATCATATATTTATGTATATGTAGTTACAAAGGTTTAAAGTATACATTGAACTATAATCCCATATCATGCTACAGTAACAATATTTTTTTCATATTCTTAGCTATGTCACTAGTCACTCTATATTTCTAGTCCATAGTTATCAAATACACTGCTGAAAATGTGATTAATTCATATAAAACATAATAAAGATCAAAGGCATAATGTTTCTGGTTGATATTTGATCACTGAAATTAAGATTTCATTAGAAATACAATTTGTCCATAATTCACTCAGCAGAGTAATTTCATTTAATTCAAAATGTAACTACTAGGAAGAATCCATTATTAGAGATATCCCAAGTTGCAATGCAACTCCTAAAAAATCTTTGAGATTTTCCTCTGAAATCCTCTACTATATCTGCAACCTTCAAATTATGTTTTGTACATTCCTTTCCATTAGACCTAACTCAAATCTGGCTCTGGAAGTCAGTTTCTTCAGAGTTCTCAAAAGAATGCAATTTTATTACCAATATTCCTATTTCTCCTGGCCAGCACAGTTATCCTACTGAGTCCTTTTTAATAGCTTCACACCATTCCCCTTACATCCTCTATAATCTATTCCCAGTATTAAATCTGTCAACATATGCATCAATAGTTACTCCTGACTCTCACATTCATCTAAGATACCTCTCAGAACTGCACATCTTGAATATTTTTCCCCTGATTCACTACAGTTCTCTCTGGTGCCTCTCCTGTTCTTGTACTCAATATCCTAGAATGATCTTCATCTATTCAAATAAGGCTTATTGTTCTACTTCTCTGAATCCAACAGGCAATGTTTTAGGGACAAGGGATTCAGCAATTGGAATAAGATGGGAAATCTTGCCCTAAAGAATGTGGAGTTCTACAGGAGAAAATAATGTAAAATCAGTTAAAACAGCCTTTGTCTGAACATAAGTACAAATCATCCATATTGCAATTTCAAACATTCTAGTTTGCAAACATTCATTACCTTTGAGTACAAACATGGAAACAATTTTTTCAACCTGGAGAAACCTACCTACCATAAATCAGTCATTTCAGTATCCCTCACCTACTTTTTGACCCTGCATAAATTAAGGGTTAATCACCCTATTATTCTGTTGCACATGCCCTTAATACATTTGACCAAACATTAGTAAAATCAATTTTTTTATACTATGTTGGCATCTGTAAGTTAAGCATGATGGGGGGAAATACAAAACCAGGTTGCATGAACTTCCTTTACATTCATGCTCATTTGTTCTGAAATTACTATCTCTCTAAAGCATCTATCTGAACACTCCATCATTTATCCACAAGCTGGTTTGCTTGTGACGCCTGGAGAATTTATACAAGTCTGTACCCCTAATATTTGCTAGGATAAATTTTAGAATCCTTATCATAAATTCTAATAGCTGCAAATACTAAAATTCCTGGTAGAAAAGTATGTGCTATTTGCTAAAAATTTTTATGTGTAAAAATTGATAGTGTTATCTCCAAACTTTAATATTTTCCTGTACTAATTTAGTATAATTACTATTTATAATTAATCAAAAATAGGAAAATAAATTCTAAACTTTAATTAATAATTACCAAGTACAAATGTTCCATTCCACTGAACTGTATCACAGTATAAGGTATGATAGTATTTTTACAATTTGTTGTCTTCTGATTTTATTTTGCAAAGTTGTACGTTTATCAGTGAATTGGTACAATAAAATCAACTGATGTTCAAAATTATTTTGCTACTGATTATTTTTCTTATATATGTAATAAGTGAGCATATGAAAATGGAAATTTGTTATAGAAATGTGTGTCAGTTTATTGTACTGCTGAGCATATCAAAATCACACAACGGTAACTCATCAAATGGAATTACTAATTGACTAATTTGATTAGGTCTTTCTTCAATCTTGCTAAAAGCAAAGAATTTGGGAACAATTTTACCTGAACTTGCTTGCTATTTATGCATTAGTCCATCATTTATTGGCTCAAATAATAACATTTTAATTTGCCTTTCTGTATTAATTCAGAGGTTTTTTCACCTGAGGGTCATAGTGGATCTTGAATTGTGGGAGATAATGCTAGCAAGACAATGACTTGATTTTATATCCACAGGAAAGTTTACATATTCCTAAGTTTGCATACACTGCTGTCATCACTATATTCATTTCTTTTTCATTGTTGTTTTTCAAACTTCCAATACTTTCTAGTTCATCTCACTTTTCAGCTAATGATCTTTTTTACCATTGTCACTAAGGAAAGATATAAACAAACAACAAAAATTTGCACAAACTCACAAAAATATATTTGCTTTCCTCTTTGTCCTAAGAATAAATAATGGCCTCTTCCACATTAGACTCTGTCTGTATAAGACAAATCAGTCTTCCCAAACAAATGAAGGAATTCTTCTCTTAGTAATTATTTCTTGTCTTACATGACCGCTTTTTATCCTTTTATTTTATTACTTGTAGTATCACACAAACATACTTAAAAATTTCTATTACTCCAGTTCTCCCTGAAGCTATGACCCTATTTTCTATTCCACTGGCTCAAAGTGTTTCCTAAGCTCACAAAATCCAATTCCTCTTAGTCCATTCTATCTGAACTCATTCTATTAGCATTTCAATCTTCACCATACCACAGAAACTGTTGTTAAAATTACCAACAACTTCTACCTTTATTTTACTCTATCTCAGTAATATTTCACAGTTTTTCATTCTCTCATGTTAAAAACCCTTCTCTGTTCATTTGTAGAATGTCACTTTCTGAATTCTCCTTTATTGACAAGCACTCCCCAACTTCCTTATTGGTTTGTTCTTACCTATTTGATATTCTCATATTGGAATACTGTAGGTCTTGGGTCAAATATCTGTGATTCCCAACCTCTTAACCCTGCTATCAATTCCCATATCTTTCTGGTCACTGGGTGTCTGAGTCAGCACCTTTCTTCAGAGATGGCTTTGATTTACCATCTACTTCCCTGGGCACTAGCATGCTCAGTGACTTTTCCTTCTGGAGTATGCTTTTGCTAGCTCTATGTATTCTCTGGAGATATTTCTGTCACTTCTGGGATTGTTCCAGCTGTGGGAGCTTGTCAGCTAGCAAATGTTAAGTACCTTATGATCAAACTACAGTCTGGATTTTCATTTCCTATATTTCCTGAAGTAATCTTTCCCTCATTGATTGATTAGGATTCTCCCATGGGGTAAAAAAAGGTAAAAGAAAAAAATAATAACTTGGTGACAACAGAAAAACTATCTAATGGGAAACTAGAAAAGACAAAATTGGAATCTAACTTTTTGTTAAAAAGTCCTCATTATTATGTTGCTTGTGGGATGATGCCAGTTAAAATATGTGTCCAAAGATTAAACACAAGATAAAAATTACCAGCTTTTACTCATATTAATATTAGTTTATATGAAGGCAATTTGGAAGCAAACAATGTTTATTTTTTAATATCAGTAAGTTCACTAAGAAACCGTTTAACCATGCAAGACAGAAAGACCTAAGTTATTTTGGCTATTTAGAGACCATCTGATACTTTTATTTACCTTGATCTCACTTAAGCAAGACCAAATAGCAATAAATACCTAAATGAACAGAGTAAGCACAGTCATAAAATGTTTGAGATTACTGTTTCTGGAATACTTTGCTGCATATCCTAGCAGATACTTATTCCATTTATTTTATTTCTGCCTGTATGTGTCCTTTAAAAATGCCTTCAACATCCCATATTCTGTTTCAATGTGAATAAGCACATCTATGGGAGAAATATTTAAATTCCAGCATACTGTGAAATTAATATATCATGAAAACCTGGTATTACTACAGAATCATGGCATTAATTGCCTTTAGATACAGACTTCAGTTCATGTTCACAAATGTTTAACCATGATTTTTGAATAAGCAAGGACTCTCGAAGACAAATTTTCTTTTATATAGTCAACAAGCGCATTAATAATGATAATATTACTATTTAGTTCTACAAAGCATATAATTTTTTAGAACATCCAAGGATGCTACTAGGCTAGCCCATCAGCTATCATTGACGAAGTATCATAAGTGACCCCATTCCAGCTCCAGTCAGTATCCAACTATAATTAAGGATAAAATGAGAAAAATAATCACAAAATAATAGTAGCAATAATGTTCAAATATAATCATCAAAAAATTAGTGGCAAGGAAGAAGGCAAAATGAAAAGGTTAATATCTACAACTGTTCTAAATCAAAGGTTTACTCTTCCAGGCTAAATACGCTGCTATTTTGAGGCAAGTCAAGTTACATGCAGTTATGATAATAAAAAGCAAAGCTTGCAATTCTAGTTGGAAGAAAATATAATTTAATTTCTTGTTAAATTGCAGAGTTGTTTAATGTATGAATTATAGTTGGTGAATGACTTGGCATTTTTAAAAAAATGATATGTTTTATTATTTTTATTCTTTAATATCTATTCTTTATTACAGATATTGGAGGGATTTCGGTATCTTTGGAATATTATTAACAAACAAAAAGGTCTCTAACCTTTATAAATCTAAATTTTCTAGAGAGGCGATACAGAGTAAAGTTTGAGCTTTATATTTAGATTTTTAACAAAACAATTAGCTCGTTTTCCTGTGACAAAGTTTAACTAATTTACCTATTTTTGCCGGGCATGGTGGCGCATGCCTGTAGGTGGCAGCCTAGGATGCCATGGTAGGAACCAGGGATTGAGGTTCAAGTCCCACTGGGAGCAAGTAGCAATACCTAATCCCCAAAAAAACAGTGTGTTTGTAATCCCAGCTACCTGGGAAGCTGAGGCTGGAGATTGCTTGAGTCTGTGGTATCCCAGACAACATGAGCCCGTGGTTCCACGGGCAAAAATAGCAAGACTTAGTCTCAAAAAGAAAAAAAAAAGAAAAAGAAAAAGAAAAAAGAAACAAACAAACAAAAAAAGAGTACCTATATTCGCACATTCATATGCACCAATGCAATCAACAATAAAACATGCAATACTAATATGTGCAACTTCCAAAATCATCTGTAATTAGGATGTCTAGCAGGGGACTTTGCTTTGTTTTAGTATATTAAATGCATATAGACATGCATATACATACATATAAACAGCAATATTTAAAAAGGAAACTTTTCTAAAAGTGGTAATATATTAAATCTCTACATTATAATATTTAATAATGCTCTGATAAAAATCAAAGAATTAAAGAATTTCATTTTAAGTATGGTACTTGAGAGAAAAATCAAATGCTAAGACAAAGTTTTCTCTACAATTAATGAAAGTGGTCAATTATGTTATAATCAGCTCTGTGCTTTAAAGATATGACATTATACAATATAGGTAAGAGAGATCACCTAGAGAACAGTAATGAGAATAAAAAATGTATCTTTGTTAGATCTCATGCCATAGTGGAACTAATTCACAAGGAAAAGTAATCAAGAAATAACTGACAACTCTAATCATTATCCCATTTCTAGGATGGCTACCAATAAACTGAAGTTCAGAAGAGAAAGATTTTAAAAGGAAGATGTAAGAGGATACTTAGCATATTCTCCTTCCTTGAGCAAATACAAGGCCAAAGAATACATTGCAAAAAATAGTTTAGAGTCTTCCTATATACAGATAAGGTTTAAATGATGTCAAATATATTAAAAAGGGAGAAAAATAGCAAACTATCACACCAAGTTTCCTTCACTGTTAAAAAGATAAAAAGAATGTAATACTTAATTAAAGAAAATATTAGAAAAAAATTTAAAATATAAAAATAAAGATGTTGAATGGAATTTATAAGACATGAATCTATATCTACAGGCATGTATCTATAAAACATAGATAAGACACTTATCTATATAAACTTCATTATTATATCTATGGTTAGGTGCTTTGATTTCTATGTACAACTTTCATTGAGACACAATGTTGATATTATCTACTATAATGAATTTTATTTAAATCTTGAAAGTTATTTTTCATTGATTAATTTCCTAATCACCCAATGATAAAAATAATTAAGTATTAAAAATAATAATTATAACATGAAACTAAATTCAGATGGGAATAAATATTGAAGCTCTAATTTATCTCTATATAGATACTTTACAGAGTTTTTATATTGTCTTTTACATACACTTCATTCTTTATATGAGGACTGTTTTATGATAATGTTTAATAAGTTAAACTTGCACCTATGTAAAATAAAATTTGCTATCTTTTTCTCAATGAAATATAAAATGTTTGTTTTATAAAGTGTTTCAGAAGAGGGAAATCATATATTAACTTATCTGTAATGTATCTGTGCAATAAAGCTGACAAAATAAAGATAATCCTCACTTTCCATTGAAAATTATTCTTTATGATGGTGTGGGTAGAAAAAAATAAAATTAATCTTTAAAGTTTGTTCTTGACTTCAGAGATCCTAAGACCAGATGGAGAAATAAAAATACACTGATTAGGAAAAGATGACAATTTATACAAACAAAAATATGTCTCTTTCCTCTATTTTTAAGGAAATAAGTAAGCAGCAATTCTCCGGGCAAACAAAATAAACTAAAAATCTCAGATATTGACAACCACAACTTAAAATTAGATAAACATTTCCTTCAAGTAAAGTTTGGACAGTATAAAATCTTTTATAATTTTCAACATTGTCTCTTTGTATATTCTGCGTTCTTTTTTTCTCCACTATTAACAGACAAAGAAAGGAGGTAAGAACATTATAACTTTAAAATGTTTATTATTTTCAGGTTTGTTCTGTGCCAGTATGATTTTATATCTTTGGGATACAGGAAAAAGATAATCACTACTGTTTTAGCAAACAACAATCAGTTTAAAGAACAAAATTAGTACATTCTTTCATGCTTGAATTATTTTGATGTACAAATCTACATTATTTTATGCTTCATTTAATTCTTCAATTTTCCTTGTAAAATGTCAGAATTGTCATTTTGAGTGAATATTTTGAGTGAAATCATGAAATAACTAAAGATTTAAGAGACAATAAAAAGAAAACCTGAAAAGAGTATCAACCAAGCCCATCCATGTGTTACGTATAGAACCAGATTAGAAGTATACAAGCTAGAAATGATTTATATAATGACCAAAACTACTAAAAATCTAGAATGAAGACTATAAAAGGAAATAATACTGCTTGCTATTATTTAAAATTCATATATAAATAGTAAAATATATTTAAGTTTCGTGAATGACACAAATTTGTTGGCTGAATTAAAAAACGAACACAATAATGGTTAATAAAACTCTGCAGGCACAAACAGAGAAAATGTAAGTAGTCTCCATTTTATGTTCTTTCATCAGAAGTTTCTCCATGACATTAAAAAAAAGTTTTAAACTCTGCTTTCTGCTAATTATGAAATAAACAAAAAATTCCAATAAATAGCATTCTCCAATGATTACTTTAGATGGTTGTTATCCTTTAACTAATCTAATGTTAACTATAGATAATTGGTATCCTTTTAATAATAATTGCTTGCTACATAAATAAGCAAAAAGAACACAATAAAGTTTGGGGATTTTATTTATGTACCAGACACTAACACAACAAACACATTCTAAGCTGCTTTGTGTACTAGGCTAGAGCAAGGTAAAGTGGGTAGAAATAAAATAAAAATTAGCTCTTTGTTCTAAAAGAAACATGAAAGCAGAATTAAAAGACAAAGTTGTAAGTGCCATTTTACACATAAAAATCAATGTGCTATAGAAATATTAAAGGAAAATAATCTTAACTTGAAGGTTAAGAAAAGTTAAGAAACACTAATTACAGACTCTCAACAAATGATCTCTGGAGATTCAGAATTTGTACTGAATTCTTGACCATCTCAGAAAACTAAGGTTTAGTGAAAATATTGGGAAGGATTTTAATTAACTTCATCATATAAAATTATGTTTAAGTTTGAAAAATAGGCTATTACATTTTAATTTAAAAGAATATTGGGGGTGGATTGGCACAAAACATTAAGATTATGGTACACTGGGGATAAAGTGATGGAAGACTCCCTGAATAGACAATAATGAGAAACAAATCAAACAAACAAACAAACAAATTAACTAATTAATTAAAAAAATGTTTTCAGATGCCACTAAAAAAAAAAAAAGAAATATAGAATACAAATACATGGAGAAAGGGGAGCCCTGGTACACTGAGGGTAGGAATGTAAAATGAGTTCAGCTAGTTTGTAAAGTAAGTTCCTCAATAAATTATTAGAGTTACCAAAAATAATAATAAAGACATATTCCAGAAATAAGTATGGGGATAAGAATAATAATGTGAAAGTTCCATTTATATATTACATAGAGTAAAAATAAATATAATGAAAAATACTATCTTTTTTCTCAAAGTTAAATAATTACAATATTTTTAGTTATTTATTAAGTCATGATTACTTATGGAACACAGACTTTAAAAAATTGTTCAATTTTTATTAACTTTAAAGTCTAAATCATACCTTCAACTTTGAATATATATTTCATTTTGTACTTTTATAAATCATGAAAGAGTCTGATTTACAAATACGGTTGATTCTTATGCCTGAGGTTATTCAAACAACCTATGAAACTTTTTTAAATATGGAATACTCTTCATGAGTTTTGTCAGCAATTATATTAATCACTAAAAGCTGATAAATTTAGCTTTATGTAATTTTATTTAACTTTATTTCTGTAATGTTTTTCAAGCCAAATGTCTTAAAATTATGTTCAGGTATGCCAGTCAGTAAGTTACTATTTTGTAAGAATCTCTCTCTCTCTCTCTCTCTCTCTCTCTCTCTCTCTCTATATATATATATATATATATATATATATATATATAAATATATGTCTCTCTCTCTATCTCTATATATATAGATCTCTCTCTCTCTCTCTCTATATATATATATATTTGTGTGTATGTGTGTACATGTATGTTATAACCACAGGTCATCCATATCTCAATTGAGTGGATCTCTCTATATATGTATATAAATATATATGTATATATACAGAAAAATATATTCTAGTAGTGTTTCCCCCATTGCTTGACTATTTTCAAAAATCTATAACAGCCTCATTTTATATCAAAGTATTTTAATGTCATAATTACCATTAATACCAGAATTTAGGATTGTTTATTTCCTTTAAAGGATAAATTTAAGAATGCAAAAACTATCACTATGAGATCTTCCTTTTTTCAAGAGAAATTCTTCTGAATATCAAAAGCAGGCAAATATTGTTCTTAAGAATATAATGGCTAAAATATGAAATTCTATTCAAAGTTCAAGAGGAATATATTCCTCCTCAATATATTACCTTCCTTTCCCAATCAATTAATGAATCTCTATGAACAAAAAATTATTTCATCTATTAAAACTGAAAACCATGAACTTTTGTAGTTACTTATCATGCTGGTTTGAATCACATATTCTTTTTTATTGACATAAAACATCCTAGTTATAGGTGTATAATAATTCTATATGTGTATTTACTTTAAATTAATCAGCACAATAAACCTGGTAGCATCTCTCACTATAGGGTATGGTTTTATTCTCACTCTCTCTCTCTCATTCATACATATATGGCATTCTCAGTAGACAAGATGGTAGAGGAAAAAATTTGCAAACTGAAGACACATGTTTAAAAGCAAAAATAGAAGAAGAGAAAGAGAAAATCTAGGGCAAATGAAGAAATTCTATTATAAATATCATACTACATTAGGATGGGAAACATAAAGGTAATAGGTATCCCAGATGGGTGGAAAAGAAAGAGGGAGGAAAAGAAAGAGGGAGGAAGATAGCACCTAGGAGCTTCCCAAAGATATGGATGGATGGATGGATGGATGGATGGATGGATGGATGGATGGATGGATGGATGGATGGATGGATG
>PVHY01028239.1:0-15410 GCA_004024945.1 Uropsilus gracilis | reverse complement strand
TTGCCAGTGAACCATTCTGGGTTGGGTGGGGGGGTGGCCCTGGGGGGTGCGCCTTTGTGATATGAAACGATGAGACAACCTCCCATGCTGCGACTCTTCCTTCACATGTACACCTGTTCCTCCAGCCGTTCAGTGACCACTTGGGAAAGACATGGAAGTGGGCAGTGGACATACAGTGGTGAGCAGAGCAGACGCAAGCTCATCTCATGGAAATTTTAACTGATTTTAATCGGTCTGTTTAACTGCCAAGCACATCGCAGGGCTTACGACTTGCCAGCTATTTTGTCTTGTGCACTTTATAATAGCGACTTGTTGAAAACTCATAGCAACCTAGGAAGAAGGTATCGTATTACAGACGAGGAAACCACAGTGAAGAGAAAACCCGCCTAAGCCCTGACAGCCAGGACATGCGACACCAGCATTTATTTAACTTTTTCTTATCCTTTGGTTTCTTCCCTCTGTACAAGGTGGTGGGAGAACCTCAGGGTATGTGACATATATATTTTACATATATATTGGTTACATATATATGTAAGCATATATGCATCCATATATATACAGCACACACATATATATGTACATATACATATAATCAATGAAAAATAAAACATTTATTTACAAGCTCTCATAAGCGGCGTGTAGGGAAAACAGAGGAGCTACAGTAGCTTTTAACTAGGGAATCTGATCTAATTTGGAGGGAAATTAGACCAAAGGGTCCCAAAGAGGTTGGTTCAAACATGAAGTGCAAAGCAGGGCCTGGTTCTCGTAGTAGTGGCATGACTATAACGTAGGGGCAGACGTGGGGACACACGGCCATCAGCTGGGGTGTTGTTGAGCTGCTCTGGGAGGTGGGGTGCCTCTTTTTGCAGATGGATTCCGAATAGTCTAGAAACCACCCCTCTGAGCGTGGCACCGAGCATGTCTATGCACAAGCTGCGAGGGCGTTAGACAGCACTGGATGGACGTGCCAGGTTCACGTGAGTAGCTCTTCCAGCCTAAAGATCCGATACCTTCCCTCGCTCGGAATTTGCCACGGAGGCAAGAGGCTCTGGCTGCGTTGTGGTTTGTCTTGGTCCTATCGGAATGACTTGCTCCAGAAATGGAGGATGGGTGTAAGAGTTCAGAGACTGCTCGAGACACGTTGTTTTCAAACCTTGGGGTTTGAACTGCATATCGTTAATGTCTTAATGCACTACAGGATCATCTCTATGCTTTGTTATGATTGGGGGCGTGATTCTGATGACGGGCACATGCATTTGATGATGGGAAAGCAGTAAAATTGTCTTCATTTAAAGTAAATATAGAGCCCAGACACTGATTCTGACCTGACCTTTCCAGTCTTTACCGTGCTAGTTGCCTTAGTTTACAAAATTGCCTTTGTAAAAGAGATGACGATGTCTGGAGCACACACAGGGTCTGCTGGAGCCCCCACCCAAAGATTTGCAAGAGCTGTGGCTCAATGACTTCCTGCAAGTGATATTTTGCTCACATTCTGTAATGTCTGAACTTCAGGGGAGTGCACACAGCATAACCAGTCTTGGGATCTCCGCTTGGGGAAGTGGCTCTTTTACCCATGACTGCGTATTTTCTAAAAGCCCCCCCTCCCCAAGTAGCACTGGCATTTTAAACTAGAACTTGAACACCCAGTTGCCACTGTCCGTGCAAGAGAAATTGTGAGGTGACTAGAGAATAGGAAGAGCTGGCCGTGGTAGGGAAAGAGAAGCTTGTTTGAAGAGTTCCAGCAGAAAGAAACAGTTGAAAGGTAAATTAATTTTATGGAGCTCTTGGAACACTTGAACGAAACAATAATGACGCAGCTCAGCTGGTCCCTCCATCTACTTGTTCCTGCTGCGCCAGCATAAAGTCCAGCAAATTTTATGATCTCTCTGATCCCATCCAAGGCAGCCAGGAACAGCGCCAGGGTTTTAGACAAAGGCCGCTGCTGCGGGCCAGGTCAGACACCACTGAATGACTCCGCCGGGGCGGTCGCCACTTCTGTGCCTGGGACCGAAAACCCAGGGACAGGGAAGTGGAATCTAATTCTTTCCCGTTAAACACACTGCTCTGTTACTGGCCGTGTCCGCACTTGGTGTGCATTTGTTTGAGTGGGTCTGGGAATGAAGCTGCTGATTGAAGCGTTATGTTACACGCTTAAGCTCTTTGCAAAACGCCCTTCCGGGTACGTGGAGGCGCCTATCCTCTCTGAAATTTGTTTTCAAAAATATTGACTCAAAAATGAAGTCCCTGGTGAGACACTCGCAAGCTGCGGGTGTTTTGTTAGAGAAGAAGGCACGCTTAATGCGATTGCTCTCGAACCGTAAAGGCTCCATCTAGCTCTCTGCCCAGTCCCTAGAGGCCTGGGTTGGACAACTTTCATCCCGACACGCTGAGAGCCAAGGCATCATTGCCCGTGACTCAACCCATGACTGGGGTGTGTTCTGCAGAGAGCCCTGGTTTGTCTAGCCATGAGGGGGGGGGGTTCTGCTTTCTTTTCGCCAGTTCTCTGATAGGTGGCAGGGAAGAAGACATGCCCTTCCCCCACCACCTGGGTTCTTGGGCTGATCAAATAATCAAATCAGTATCAGACGGGTAAGTGTGGAGGGGGGGCTACAGCTACATGATATCTGGGGGACCCACAAACGTGGGTTCCAAAGACATGAGGCAAAGTGGAGGATTAGATCCTGAGCTAGGGGATAGGGTAGGAGCCAGGGTTTCCAGAAGAGAGGACTCATTTCACGTGGCAGGGGTGACTGACTCGAGGACGCCCAGGAGCTCTGTAGTTAGCTGTTTACCTGCACTGAGACAGTTTTCTCCGACAAAAAGCTTATTCCTAGTGAAAATCCACTTTCTGGGCAAGAACCCTATAGGCTAAGTGAGTTAGTCAGGTTTTCCCCTCCATCAGCCTGTAATACCCAGCACCCGGGGTATGGCGGTCGTCCCCGTGATTGTGCGGCCCCTGGGCTTAGGAAAGGGGGCTCAAGAACAGCCAGAGCAGGAGCACAAGAGAGACAGGCATGGGGGAGAATGAAAAAGAGAGGGTGTAGGGAGAGCACGAGAGAGCAAGAACCCGGAGAAAGAGTGTGACAATTCCTGGGGCTTGGGGGATCACCTGTCTTTCAGCCCCCGATACCTAGCCTGTCTGCTCGCCACACAGTTGGTTCAGCCTCCCTGCCCGGTGCCTGTGTACCTGGTTCCCTGAGAGCATTAAAGCTGTAAGACCTACCAAGGGCTCTGACCTTCTTAGGCAGCGAGAACCAGTGATGGCCCTACTCGTGCTGGGATGGCTGCCGGACAGGTTCAAGGGCATGCAACTGGGAATTCAAATATCCCGATTTTTAATTCACCTCCAGATAACTGCACTTAATTTTGGGGTACACTTCCATTTTCACATATCAAGAAAAATAAAGCCATGTTAAAGTTCCGCCCGAGGAAGTTGGGGAGCTTCTCAAGCTTCCTTGATTCTAATCATTCAGAATCATCTCCCCACCTCAGCATCTCCCCACCTCAGCATCTCAGCTGGCGGCCGGTCCTCCACTGAGTCCACTGGAGCTCTGGTCTGAGCTGGCTCCTCTGCACTTTCCTGCTTTTCGGGGTTTGTGACGGCATCTTCTGTGGGCTGTGAGAAGTCTTCTTCATTCTTAAGGATGGACGCTGCTCTTCTGAGGATTTTCCATGAAAACTGATCATGTCTAAGTCTCACAATCGAGCACTTCCCTGAGGCTCCAAGCCGGGACACCTCGGTTCTCAAGACTAAATATTTTCACTGCTATTGTCTCTTGCGGTCCCATTTCTCAAATTATGGTTTCTTTCCGGAATCAACATACTGGTGCAGACGCCTTTGTCAGGAGACAAGCAGGGAGTCCTCTTATTATCACTTTTGGGTGAAACTGCAGGTCTGTTCGGAAGTCTTTCCTGCCAACCACGGGCACATCCTCAGCGTGCAAGCCGTCTCTGGCTCTGTGCAGTCTTGGCGAAGGCTGCTGCCCCAGGGACCGGTGCGTCTGGTTAAAAATCTGCCCAACTGTTTATCTGGTTAAGACCTGCACCTGTACCATCAGCCCTGGCTGCCCATTAAACCATCTGGGTGCTCTGAAAAACGCCAGCATGCAAGACCCACAGCAAGACCATTAAACCCGAATTTCAGGGGGAAATAGGGGCGGGGATTGTGTTTTATCTGAAGGTTTTCCAGGTGGTTCTGAGTGTGCTGGGGCTGAGGATCACTCATGCAGGTCATATCCCTTTGAGATGCGTTACTGTTTACCTGCGTGTTCTTCCTCTGTTTGCAGCCGTTACACCGTGTTTGTTCACTGAGGCGTCTCGGGACGTTCAGTGTCGGTATATGGTCAGTCATTCCGAAGGCGAGAAGCAAGTTGTACTTCCTACACTTTCTTTCCACTTCTGCTTCGGACATTTAAACAATCAACTTAGCCATTGTTCTACCCACTAGGTTTATTGTCACTAGCATGGACATTACCTCCAGACAGGGTCCTGGGCCTAGCTAGCCAGGCATGTTTAGCAAGGCTCCTCGTACAAATGCTATTTGTTAAGTCACAAATTGTGACTTTGGGACTTGAAAAACTCAATGAGAGAGGAGAGCTAAACTTTAAAAGCTATTTAAAGTTCAAGGAGCTTTTGCCTTCAAAGGCAAAGCAGAGCTAAATTAAGGGGTTGAAAATCATAGTTCTGAATGTGATGCTTTTAAAGATTTATTTTCGTAGGTCGTTTAGGGTATAGTTTTGTCCAAGATTATAAACACTGCCTTGTAATCTTTTTCCTTCCATAATCTTAGTCTGTTTTGATGACCCTAGGGTTAAGTAGGGCCAGAATTATAGGCCTTTTTGGTGTCCTTTTGTAGTAAAACACTGTATTCTTTCCAGAGTCAATGAAACAGCCACACAAATTATGATTCCCACATGTAATATAAGTAGATGGAGAGCTGGAATGTTTTTTAAAAGAACCATCCCATACAAACAAGAAAACGATTCTTTAGTGAAGATAAATTCTATCAGTAGAGCACATATTTTGAGAAAATATTAGTTCTAGAGGAAGTAGCTTTGCTGGAAAAACATGTACAATGTCGCTTTAAATTATAAATCAGTTTCTTTATATTGAGTTTACCAGGGACAAAGTTAAGAGGAGGAATGACTGTTTTATTAAGGGAAATTTAATCAGTAGAACCAAATCATTTAGCCTACCCAAATTCAGGCTCACTGCACTTAATTAAATTAGCAGGATACTTACTGGCTTTGAATTTATTTTACACTTTACCACATTATGGTCATTCTTTTGTGTTACCCTGTACGACTCTTACTGCACTAACTGACAGGTAATCAATCCCAAAGAGGTGTGTTTATATTTAAAATAGAATAATAACCACTTTATTTCCTGTTGGGGTTATATGACTGTTAAGTTAATAAATTAAATGACCTAATAGTTTGATCAATACCTAGTCATCAACCAGTCTAAAGGTTAAACTTTGAGTTAGCCTGTATATATGAATTTCTGCTTCTGAGTTTTCCCAGATGCTTTTGTCTATAACCAAACACTTTAAAAGTCTGGAGAGCGACCTAGAAAGCATGTCTGCAGTATATTCAAATTGTGTGACTACACATTGGCATCAAAGGCATGGAGTAAATGTAGCCACGAAAAACGCTACCTGTGAAATTACAAATGAAATCATGCCTTATTATTGCCTCTCTACTCTGACTTTAAATTTTCAACTTTACTCCTTTTTTTCTCTTCTCTCCTCCTCTCCTCCTCTCCCTCTTTCATTTCTCTTTCCTTTGCTGGGCTTCCTCATTCCATAAACTATATTGTGAATCACTACTGCGCACCTAGTCTCTTGCTAATCGTGGGAACACAAACAAGTCAGACCCAGTTAATCCTCCTTGGTGACAATTTTCTTTTCTGAGTTGGAAGGCTTATTTGGAAAATTGAGAAACAAAAGGAGAAATGACAACAGTGTTCAATAATATTAGTGGCAATAATTTACAATGGCGATAATTTACAAAAAAAACCAAAACAAGCGTTTTCTGTGTGCAGATACCACTCTGGCCATTGAAATCCTATTTCCCCCCAAATTCTCTGCAACCAACTGTGTTGTTTCCCCTTTCTGACAGAAGGTGTGGTCGAGGTCCTGGGAAAGCACAATCATTTGGCCAGAGGTGCAGAGCTTGTCAAGTGGCAGGAAGTGAGCTTCAAGTGCAGGAGACTGCAGGTCTGTAGTGTACCCACTCAACGCACACACCAGAGAAATCCCTGACTGCGGAGAAGGTGAAATCGGGTCGAAAGGGGCAGATGCAGCCAACCAACGAACCACAGGGAGAAAACCTCTTAAAATGCAGCTTCTGCTGCCCAGGTTTCTTACCAGATCCATCTCACCCGCGCGTAGCAGTTGCCACTCAAATGCAGTTCAAGAAGGGAAATTAACCAGGAATGAACAGTCCTTAATAAAGCCACAAGTGGCCAGTTGTCTGACCCTGTCACCATCTCAGTCCCAAAGGTCCCAAAGACACATGTCCATGATGGTGCCCTTTGCCCCTCCCAGCCTGAGGCAGGCACTCTGCAAAGTCCAGTCTTTCTCTGGCATCTTTTTTTTTGTTCCTTCTCCAGCGTTCCGAGCTGCTTTGTTTTTCCAAGGCTCTTCAAACTTCTTCCACAATTGCTGATCTCAAATCAGCTTTCCTCATCCCTGGCCATCTCCAGGTATGAGCTCACTATGCCACCAAGCTGTGGTGCCACACTCTCCACACCAGCCACTCTTCTGCTGGCCACCACGGCTCCTTGCCACCTCCAGTTCACTCTTCCAGGGAGTTTCTCCGGGCCAGGCCATGTGGGTCTGTTCTCTCAGTCTGCCATTCTCGTCTCTTCCTTTCCTTTCCTTTTTGCTCCTTCCTTTTATATACAACCACTCTTCCTGCTTCTCATTTTCTCTCACACAGGGTCTCTCAGACCCCACCCACCAGGGTATTTTGGCACCAATACAATTTTCAGCTGTGTCACTACTCCAAAGGAGTACATTAAGCAGTGTGTTTCGTTTATTCTGGAGATAACTTATATGTACATTACACATATACACATTATATATGTATCACATGCACACATTTTATACATACTTACACATGATATATAAACACCATTTTGAACTAGCTGAATCGTGAGTGGTTCATCTTGATGATCTGGCTATTACGTATGCGTTGCTTTACTGGAGTTTTGTCCCTGTTTATCTTTTTATACGTGGGCTCCAGTTCTGCTTGAAGACATGCTCCAAAATTTGACTGCAGGACTGGAAGGAGTTTTGGCTGCAAATTAGATTGATCAAATAAGCCTTAAAATGAATGACTTTCCAAGCAGGGTTGGCAGAGGGTTCATGCACAGGAAGATGGATGCCATGTCTGGACCGTGGTGGAGTGCTCCCTGAGGAGAGGCGGGTTCACAGTGCACAACCAGCATTTCCCATGGCAAAGGAGGCTGAGAAGGGACTCTTTCAGTTGAAAGATTGCTGTGCTATCTATAGTTTCAGCTTTATCCAAATGTTCAAATTTCAGATGCTTGACAGAGAGAGAAAGAGAGAGAGAGAGAGAGATCCAGTAGGTCCTAATTTTCTTCACATGTAAATATAGAGGGGGGAAAGAGTGGTCTTTTTATGTTTTCGATACAGTTCCTTATCAGATGTGCCTTTTGCAAATATTTTTTTCCAGTCTGTGTCTTAGCGCCCCATTCTCTTATACTACCTCTAAGGGAGCACACATTTTTAATTTTAGTAAAGTCCAAGTCATCAGTTACTTCTTTCATACATTGTGTCTTTGGTCTGGTATCTAGAAGTCATCTCCATACCCAGAGTCAGGCCTTTTGCCTTGTGCTTTCCTAGAATTTTTAGTTTTATATTCACATTTAGGTCCCTGCTCCATTTTTCATGAATTTTAGGAAAGGGTGTAAGTCCGTATCTACATCCATTCTTTCGCATGAATGGAAAACCAGTTGTTCCAGTGCCATTTACTGAAAGGACTATCTCTGCTCTGTGGGCAAAGATCAGCTGATTTTATGTTTGTGGATCTATTTCTGGGCTCTCTTCTGACCACTGACTTGTGTGCCTGTTCACTCACCAACACGAAGCCATCATGATGACTGTAGCTAGACAGGAGGCTCGAGCCAGCTGCTGATTGACCTCTGACTTGCTTCTCCAGGAGGCTTTACTCTTTTGGATGTTCTGTCTTGTCAGATGAATGTCCACAGTCAGCTTGCTGGTGTCCACAAACCAACCTGCTGGGATTTGGATTAGGGTAACACTGACTCTATAAGTAAGATTGGGAAGTGACATCCCGACAGTGTCTTCATTTATTCCTAAGTAAGTGGATGTCTTCCCATTGGTTTAGCTCTTTGATATCGTTCCTGAGATTTCAGTAGTTTTTCCTCATACGTATTTTGTTAGATGGATATGTATTTCATCTTGGAGGGCCAGTGTAGGTCATAATTTCAGCTCCACTTGTTCATTACTGGTATAGAGAAGAGTAATTTTGTATGTTAACCTTGTTTCCTGCAATTTGCTGTAATTATTCACTCCAGTTTTTTGTTTTTTTTTTTTTGAGTCTTTCATACTGCTTTACACAGACAATTATATCTTCTTGGCCCTCATTCCCATCGTCCCGTTCCCATGGAGGATTCCGTTCTGGCAAGTTGTGGTTTTCTCCAGCTTGCCTGTCTCTCTCTCCAACTTTTGGGGTAGTAATCAGCCCTGTGACTTCGCTTCTTGATGAATCTAGGAGGAACTGTTGATTTTCCATTTTGTTCAACTGGTTAGCACAGAGTGGTGACTTCCGAGCTCCTTGCATGCTGTACCAGAAACTCATGTTTTCCCTTTATTGCCTTTTAATAATTGATTCTCATCTTTCACTGGGCTGAGTTTTTAGTTGTAAACATTTTCAAATAAATCCATTTGTTTCACTGTTAGAACTACATATGCTAACAAATTGAATCCATTACTAGTTGAATTTAACTATAGCATCTCGACACTCTTAGAGGGATTTTAGCATAGATGTTGGTGCTGGTAAGACACGCTGATTTCAAATATAGTAGAAAGTCACACTAAAATTGCACATTATTTTTATGTGCCACTATGCTCTCCTATTCCTGTGAACATCAAATTAACTATAAAATAAGTTCCTTAACCAATAGAGTCAGATAAAATTGGTCTTTCTCTTAAAGTGGCTGGAAATGAATGAAGCACTCTGTGTTTTCTGCTTCCAGAAATAAAAAAGAGAAGGCACAATTTTGACGTTACAAGCAGATTTTGACCATTTTAACAACAGAAGAGAAATGTTACTCAGAAGTCTCAATTTATGTTCTTTAAAAAATAAGGTAGGCATATAGCATATGTTCTTAAAGTCCCTTAAAACTGAATTATCTTTTAAGGATATTTTAGTCAATCATAGTAGAGAAATTCAAAGATCTCCAGGGAGCAGCCAGTGTAAAGTATGCTTTCCTGGACTTCAAGGGACATCTTCACCCAGAGGAAACCAGGGATACCAGTCTTCCTTTGTATTTTCCAGGCTATTTCCACAAAAGATGGTGATGATGATCATACATGACATGTATGCCGGACACTGTCTTCAGCATTTTGCATAAATCAGCTTCTTTCATCCACACACCAGCTGCATGATGTGTTCTTAGCCTTCTGGAGGTACATTTCAGGGATAAAGAACTGGAGAAACAGAGGAGTTCAGTAACTGCTCTGGGGTCACAGCTAGCCCAGAAGAGCTGGGGCTCAAACCCAGAGAGTTTGACTTCTAAGGGCCAACTCTTTTAATCACTGCTATCTGCAAACTACACAGTTCTCACTTAACATTTTATTTTGGAAATAATTTCTGTCCACATTATGGAACTAGCCCAATTTCTGGTGCAGCCGACCTCTAAGGAATGATCAGTCCCTGAGTCAGGACAAATGGCAAGGCCCACAAATACTTTTGTGGTTGTCCCCACTGGAGGGAAGCTGGGTGCTGGCACCTATTAGGTAGCGTTTGAGGGCTTCCCCTTGTTACAAAAAATTACCCTCTTTAAAATGTCCATAGCACCAAGTCAAGAGATCCTCCATAACCCTCTCTCTAACTTGTCCCATGTTTCCTAAACTAAGACAGAGTCACAGTACCTAAGCCAAAGATACAATCAGCTATCTGATTGTACATCTTTAAACTCTAATTTCTATAAAAGAGTAGAAAGATTGTGGAACCTGAAGGGGGTGTGGCCCCTCCCACCCAAACCTGGAGGTGGAAGAGGCAGAGCGCTGGGTCACATGGAGGCAGCCAGAGTGACCCAGCTATCCTGGGGAGGAGGGGGAGCAGTTGACCTGCACCCCACTGCACCCTCTGTATGAGAGGACGCTACTTACCCAAGGCCTCCCATCCAGGTATGGCAACCTGGAGGGGGTGTGGCCCCTCCTACCTGAACCTGGGTCAGCAGGGATGGAGCCCCGGGTCACATGGAGGTAGCCTGATTGCCCTAGTTTCCCCTGGAGAGCAATAGCTTACCTGCTCCCTCTGTGCCATCTGTTTGAGAGAGAGCACCCTTCCCAAGGCCTCCCCTTCAGGCTGCAGAACTTGAAGGGGGTGTGACCCCTCCCAGCTGAACCCAGAAGCAGAAGGGGCAGAGCCCTGAGCCACATGGAGGTAGCTAGGTTGCCCTAGTTTCCCCTGGAGAGGAACAGCTTACCTGTTCCCCCTGCGGAGGCCTAGGGAAGGATGTCCTTTCTCGAACAGAGGGCACAGGGGAAGTAGGTAAGCTGCTCCTCTCCGGGGGAAGCTAGGGCAACCTAGCTACCTCCATGTGGCCTGGGGTTCTACCCCTACCACCTACAGGTTGAGGAGGTTGGGGCCAGAAAACCACTGGTGCATGCTGGGGGGGGGGGAGGTTCCCTCTGGTTCATTCTCACCTTAGCCATTCCTCAACTTGAGTGAGAAAAACAACAACCCAGAGACAGGTATATTGGAAGAGACAGAGAAATAACGGCCCTGAACACACCCATCGCTTTCCCAAAAAGAGCACGGTCAGAACTCCGAGACACAACCCATTTGTGGATGAGAGTGAAGACATGTCATCAAGAAACACCGACGGCATTTCTGGTGCCAGGGCTAACCTCCCCATCCAGAGACAGGTTCAACATGAGCAAGGAGATCCCCCATCTCAATGGGGGAACAAAGCCACAAAGAAATGTCAGTAAGAAATGTGGAGAGCCACTCTACACACCAGACCGACAGGAGGTTCGCCAACATGCCCAGAAGGGCCACCTGCCCTAAGGTTATTCATGGAGAACTGGTCAGCCTGGTCTGCAGTCCCCCAGGAATGCAGAACTTTACCCAGGAGGACACTGCTTCAGAAAGAAAACAGAGTCCAATGGGCCAATCATCAACCAACAACTGACCATGGGAAAGGAACTGGAGTGACCCACGGGGGGACCAGAGGAAGGGAGGAGGGAGGACCATGCCTATAAACATAAGCTAGGTAAGAAAACAATAAGGATAATAAAAATAAATACATTTTTAAAAAACGAGTAGAAAAAGTCAAAATCTGAAATTAACCATCCTGGATGGTTTTGAGAATTCATAGAAACCTTTGCCTATTTGTAAAATCCTTGAACATTCTGAAAAGGTCAAGGTTGAGAAGGTCCAAAAGTGAACCCATGTTTCGACTGACATGGTTAAGTTCCTCTGTTACTCAGAATGAACATAAATCAAGGTACAAAGCTAATCGTCATCTGCCAAGGGACTACGCTGTCCACCCCATTAGTCCGTAGGTCAACTGCAGAGAAAACTGGGTTCGTTCATCTCCCCTCAGGCTGAGAGGCTTGACTAGCCCGGTCAAGTCCTCTGTTCCATCTGGAAGAATTTCAGAAAACAGCCAGAATAGATGGTCCATGAAGATAAGTAACCATTCCTGAGTGAGCTTTGCTTGAATAATCCACATTTTTTATGTTTAAAAAAAAAAATGGTAAGATGCACTTGTGGTCATTGAGATCATGCCGAAGAATATAAAGTAAAAATCAAATCCTGAAGTTGTTTTAAAGGATTGAGGGGCCTTGATTTGTTTGGTACAGAGGAGATGTGCTCAGGTATGTAAGTAATAACTTGATCAAGACTTAAAAGAGATCCACAGAACCTGAACAGAAGGTGCCTCTTGTAATGTAAAGGAAAAGGAGGCTAGAGAGGAAGCAGGTGAGGAAGGAGGGAAGGTATTGAAAGCCAGGCAGAAGAGTTTGGCTTGAAGACATTAAATTGGGTTGATTGAGATAGAGAGACATGGTAAGCTCCTCAGCCAGGGAAGGAGAAATGGAACAGTTGTTAACTTTACCAGAATGGGAAGCACCTTCTTAGCTAATTCTGGGGTAGAAGCAAGAAGGGGCCCGTGAAATTTGAAGACAAAATAGAATTTTGTCTCATTGTCTCTGTTTTCATTTACAAGGTTTGTTTCACTCCAGACACCAAGTAATGTTAAAAGGATACATGGACTTTAATTTGGCTTGTTTATCAAAGGCAAGCCTCTGTTAAATGTTGCTGAAAAAACACAGGTGAGCCCATGTGTTACTTCTTTACGCTATTATAATTACAGCAATAAAACCATTATTAATAGTAATGTAAATAAATAATAATGCCAAAATGTAAATAATGTAGTAATAATGCAAATAAATTATGTAATATAAAGTTAGTGTAAATAATAATCACAAAAAATAAAATCATAAAAACAACTACTTCTCCCTGTGCCCAATCTAACCCCCCCCACCCCAATTCTAATCCTTTCTCTGTGCTTCCTGGACAAACACTGAAACTGGGTGCCCCTCTCCCATCCTTGGGGGCATGGCAGTTAAAAAGTCTTGGCAGTTAAAAACTGGCAAAGGAAGCTGCTGGAAGGGAGGATTTGCACGGGAAGCAGAACCATGTGAAGCTGAGAGCTCAGAGGTTTTGGGACCTGGAGAAGGACACGGGAGTAGAGGCTTCCAGGGAGGAGAGAAGAGAATGGCAGGCAGGTAAAGAATAGTGACCAGGCTGGGCAGACCCCTCTGGAAGAGTGAGCTGGTGGTGGCAAGGAGTCATGGTGGTGACGAGGAGTCATGGTGGTGGCGAGGAGTCATGGTGGCCAGCGGAAGAGTGGCCAGTGTGGAGAGTGTGACGCTGCAGCAAGGTGGCCTGGAAAGCTGGTACCTGGCGATGGCCAGGAATTTGGAAAGCTGATTTGTACATCAGCAATTGTGGAAGAAGTCTGAAGCACCTTGAAGATGCGGAGCAGCTTGGGATACTAGAGAGAGAAGAAATGAGAGGATACCAAAGAAAGACTGGACTTTGCAGAGTGCCAACCTCTGAGGTTTGGATGGGCAGAGGGGCACCATCTTGGACTTTGTCTTTGGGACCTTTGGGACTGAGAATGGTGACTGGAGTAAGATAAGTGCTACTTGTGGCTTTAAAGACTTTTTGTTTTCCCTGTTGAACTCCCTTGCTAATAAAATCCCTTGTTAAAGTGCATTTTGAGTGGCAACTGCTACACACGGGTGATACGGACCTGGACTTATAAGTTGGAGGCTTTTGCCTCCTTTTCAACCCGATTTCAACATGACTTCCACTTACATAGGTGAATTAAATACTTATGATGCTATATCTTGATATGTCTATTTTATACATGACCTGATTTTCCACACTGGTCAATGAAGATTTCACTTTCCCTCTTCACCTCCCTCTAAGCTCCCAGAACTATGAGAGTACACGTGTAGCTATGTTTTCCTTTGTAGCTCTCAGACATTTGGAGAAGGGAACACTTACTGGCGAGGCAGGATCTATTCTTAGCAACCTTTTCTGTTTCCCAGTAGAAGTATCTGTTCTGTTCCCAAGTCTTGTCTCCAGACTATACAGAGAAGCCCAGGAAAATGCACAAAGCTCGTTGACTCTAAAATTACGCCATGAAGCCCAACGTTAGCTCCATCCACTCCGCAGGTAACTTGCAGACCAGCTGACCAGCAAGATTGTTTAAGCCCGGGACTGTCATCAGCCACCACTGTAGGAATACTCCCCTGACTGCTGCTCTGCCAGAGAATACCACTGCAGCAGCTCATACTCAATCCTCTCATTTGGCCAAGCGTTTCGCAACAGAGCCTGTGTTCTTTTTGCAAATGAGGAAACCACCTCAGAGAGGAACAGTAACATACTCGTGCACATACGTGTATCAGATCATACCTGCTTTATGCCTTGTTCTCGTTTGTCTGTTTCCTTTTATTATCTTTTAAATTATGCTGTGTCATAGAGACAAAATACACAATGTGTACCAACATATTAAGAGTGACTGATAAAACACACACGCGCCATCCCATCCTGCAGGGGGGCTCAAGAGACAATCAGGCTGCTATCTGCACGGGTCACTGTGCCTCACCCCCAGGTAGAATCACTGTTTCCTGTTCTGAGATTCTCGTTCCCTTGCTTTTCAGTTTTTCAGTCCAGCGCTTTAATTCTTCTTTAACAGGAAAGGTGAAAACACTGGAATACCCTCGAAGGTATTCTAGTTCTATTCTAGCTGTTCTGGCGGGATATGATGGGAGACATTGTCTGCCTCTATCAAAATATTTCAATGCATGTAAAGAATTAGAAAAAAACCCCGTCTGCGCTTCACCAGATTCACCAGCTATTTTTGCCACCTCATTTCCTCCTCTGCTTATCTGTGTCTGTTGAGCCTGTTGTTTCCAACCAATTTGATAATAAGCTGCCTACACTGTGTCCCTCTTAGTACTTGGGTGTGTATCTTCTTGAGACTATTCAGATATCAAAATCAGAACATGTTAAAGTGTTAAACCCAATACATGACTGTATCTAGGTGATAGACCATGTTCTAATTTCATCGGGAAGCCTCATAAAATATTCTTCCCAGCCCTCCTACCCCACCCCTCTATCCACCCTTCGCCTCCCCCCGGCACTCACCCAGGATCTTATAGGGCGTTACTCTGCCTCTGCCTCTCCCTGAACCCAGAGCACTACCTTAGCCCAGCTTTACAGTTCTTGACCTAGACATTTTTTAACAGTTCAGGTCAATTATTTTGTAGAATGTTCCTCAACGTGGGTTTTCTTCATGATTTTCTTCACGGAAAGTTGCTTTCCAATGAGATTTAGACGATGGGCTTTCAGCAGGGATATTATGTATGTGAGGCTGCCGGCTTTTCATTGCAACATTCAGAAAGCAACTAATACCAGTGTTTCCATTTGGGGGGGATATCAACTTTACTTCCTTATGGCGATTTGTTTTTCAGATAGATCCATTCCAAAGGTACTGAAAAATAAAGCAACCCTCTGCCCCACCTCCGAAATCAATAAGAAGTTGTGGAGAGACACTTTGAGACCTTGTAACTCTCCTAATCATCAAATATAAACACAATAAACATTAAAAAA
>PVHY01028238.1:0-15413 GCA_004024945.1 Uropsilus gracilis | reverse complement strand
GGATTGCTTGAGTATTTGGTACTCCAGGCAAAAATAGCGAGACCTAGTCTCAAAAAAAAAAAAAAAAAAACCAAGACTAGGTCTCGCTGTTTTTGCCCGTGGAACCATAGGCTCACGTTGCCTGGGGTACCACAGACTCAAGCAATCCCCAGTCTCAGCTTCCCAGGGAGCTGGGATTACAGGCGCGCACCACCACGCCCAGCTATTTTTTTGGGACTATGACTTGCTACGTGCCCCCGGCAGGATTCCTAGGCTGCCATCTACAGGCATGCCTCACCATGCCCAGCCTTCACTATTTTTTTAATTATTATTTTTTAATTTATTTATATATAAATTTCACATCTTTGTAATCCAAGGGATTCACCCTCCCCCATCCTCCCTATCATCCCCCCCTTTCCCACCTGCCCCAAATTGTGTGCTTCAGTTTGGTGGTTAGCTTGTTTTGACCTTTCCTCATGGCTTTTTTTTTTTTTTTCTTTTTTTTTGAGACTAGGTCTTGCTATTTTTGCCTGTGGAACCGCAGGCTCTCGTTGCCCGGGGTACCACAGACTCAAGCCATTCCCAGCCTCAGCTTCCTAGGTAGCTGGGATTACAGGCGCGCACCACCACGCCCAGCTATTTTTTTGGAACTAGGTCTCGCTATGGGCCCCAGGCGGGACTTGAACCGAGATCCCTAGCCCTGGCTGCTTCATAGGCTGAAGCTTACAGGCATGAGCCACCGTGTCCGGCCCTCCTCATGGCTTTTGTTTATTTTTTTTCCCTATATCCCATATATTAGTGAAACCATTTGGTTTCTGTCTTTTTCTTTTTTGGTCTCACTATTTTTGCCTGTGGACTCCCAGGCTCACGTTGCCCAGAGTACCACAGACTCAAGCAATCCCCAGCCTCACCTTCCCAGGTAGCTGGGATGACAGGCGTATGCTACCACGCCCAGCTATATATTTTTGGAACTAGGTCTCATTACATGCCCCTGCCTGGACTCGAACTGCGATCCCTGACCCTGGCCGCAGCTTCCTAGGCTGTTGCTTACAGGCATGCGCCACCATGCCCAGCTTATTATTTTTTTTTTTTGTTTTGTTTTGTTTTGTTTTTGGAAACTGGGTCTTGCTATTTTTGCCCGTGGAACCGCAGGCTCTCATTGCCCAGGGTACCACAGACTCAAGCAATCCCCAGCCTCAGCTTCCCAGGTAGCTGGGATTACAGGCATGCGCCACCACACCCAGCTATTTTTTGGAACTAGGTCTCACTATACAGGCCCCAGGCGGGACTCGAACCGCGATCCCTAGCCCCTGCCGCTTCATAGGCTGAAGCTTACAAGCACGAGCCACCATGCCCGGCCCCAGCTTATTATTATTTTCAGAGACTAGGTATCGCTATGTTGTCCAGGGTTGTCTCAATCCCCAGCCTCAGCCTCCCAGGTAGCTTGGATTACAGGCGTGCACCACCACACCTGGTTACAGATTAGTTTACAGGGGGAAGGTGACAAAAGGTAAAACCTAAAAGAATCTTAGAGAAGTGGGACTACTTTTCCCATATTGGAGAGTCATTCTACTTGACAGATTCCATTCCTATTACATCAGGGTTGGTGACCAGTCTTGATTAGGTAGGCAGGATATGACCAGTGCCTTTTCTTCCTCTACTTCTGTTACCATCAGTGTCTTCCTAAAACCAAGTATTTAGGTTTGTGTGTGTGTTTTACCCTTTGCAGATTGTCAGTATGCATTTCTTAGATGGATGCATGAAATGAATTATCATGATGAATAAATGAAAGAATTATCACATGCCGGTCATTTTTTTCAGTTGATTAGTAATCTGTTATATGTTGACAGTTCCTACCCTCCAGGGATTCATAGTCAACGTGGTTGGAGAAGATGTTTTCACATGTTATAGTTACAGTGTTGTATGATAGAAGTGCTACAGGTACATGGAGGGTCACATCAGGGACACTTCGCCAGGAGGGAAATTTAAGCAACTGCTGTAGGGAACAAAGATGTACTTAACTATAACATTTCCCTGTCCTTTGTGAATGCATGATGAGACTACAAAGGATATTGAGGGAACCAGAACTTCTTTAGAATCACACTCACATGTGCATAGGCATATTAACATGCTAGGGATAGAGGATTCTGGGTTTACAGATTCTTTTTTTTTTGAGACTAGGTTTTGCTGTTTTTTTGTTTTGTTTTGTTTTTTGTTTTTTTGAGACTAGGTCTCACTATTTTTGCCTGTGGAGCCACACAGGCTCTCGTTGCCCGGGGTACCACAGACTCAAGCAATCCCCAGCCTCAGTTTCCCAGAATAGCTTGGATTACAGGCGCGCGCCACCACACCCAGCTATTTCTTTGGAACTAGGTCTCACTACGGGCCTCAGATAGGACTCGAACCGACATCCCTAGCCCCGGCCGCTTCATAGGCTGAAGCTTACAGGCTTGAACCATGGTGCCCAGCCGGTCTCACTATTTTTGCCTGTGGAACCACAGGCTCTCATTGCCCAGGGTATCACAGGCTCAAGCAATCCTCAACCTCAGCTTCCCAGGTAGCTGGGATTACAGACGCGTGCCACCACGCCCAGCTATTTTAGGAACTAGGTCTCGCTGCAGGCCCCAGGCAGGACTCGAACCGTGATCCCTAGCCCCGGCCGCTTCATAGGCTGAAGCTTACAGGCACGAGCCACCACCATGCCTGGCCCAGATTCTTTTTTTTTTTTTTTAAACTAGGTCTTGCTATTTTTGCCCATGGAACCGCAGGCTCATGTTGCCCAGGATACCATGGACTCAAGAGATCCACAGCCTCAGCTTCCCAGGTAGCTGGGATTACAGGCGCATGCCACCACACCCAGCTAATTTTTGGGATTAGGTCTCACTGTGTTGCCCTGAGTGGGACTCGAGCCGTGATCCCTAGCCCAGCACCTTCATAGGCTGAAGCTTACAGGCACGAGCCACTGTATCTGGCTTTACAGATTCTTCTTTTACAGGAACTTGATTCCTCTCCACTTTCTCCCTGTGAAGCCAGGTGGCCCACAGGACTGTGGGACAGCACCTATGATGGCTACATATGTCCCAGGGTATTGCTCAGAGTTTAGGAATTGGAGTTAACCGGGCCTGCTTTGTGGTCCCCTGTGTTAGCCTTGTGGGCCACAACTTCAGTGGACTTGGGAAGGACACTGGAATTGTCTGCAGGGTGAAAGGCTCCTGGGCCCTACATAGCATGTCACTATCATGTGGGTTTGAATACTTCTGGAATAGAAACTGAATATCCACCATCAAGTGGCCTGCCTTGTTGCTGATTTTTGGTTTTCTCACATGACATATCTGGGGTTGAGGTCTTAAGGAATTCAAAACTGAAAGATGTGAGGCTCACTGCTTTTCTGTTACCCTTTTGGCCTTCCTTCCCTTTAGGGTCCTTACGGGACTGCCTTGATCTCAGCATGCTCAAAAACACTACTGAAAAGGAAGGGAGGAAACTTTTCTCTCCTGCTCCCTGGGATCATGGGGGCTTTTCCAGGAAACCCTGCTCCTCTACAGCCAGGATCATATTACTTAGCTCTATCTGTGCAGTAGATGAGGCTGCTAGGATTCTGCTAACTGGCCAGGAGGAAGGGCTTGGACTGTCATGTGGAAACCAGTAGCATTTGAGCTTTACACAACCTCTCTACGCTTGATCCTAGCCAAAAGGCCAAGAAGCAGTGTACACGACCTCTCTAGGAGGCAGTAAGAATTATGCTACCCAGGGCTGGTGCCCACAAGACTGCGTTTCTTGAGCAGGAACTTCTTTCATGCGCTCCCAGTTCCCGATCTTGTGGTACCTGATGTGAGGCATGTGACTAGTAACTTGTATGACCTGCTAGGCTTTATTTTAATGCTAGCTCAGATGTGTTACACCTGTGTGTGAAAGTATGCTTTTCCAGCCTGCTTACGGAGTGTAATCACAAAAACCTGCCAAATTCAGAGAACTCTCACAGAACTCAATCTTCATTCTTTGTAAATCCAGGCGGTTTTCTCCTAGGGAGATCTTTAACCAATATTTTTTTACTCAACATTATCAAAGAATTAAAACTTCTTTAGAAGTTAAAACAGACCAACGTGACCAGGAAAGCTTCTCTAAAATAAACTTGCTGGCCCGGGCACAGTGGCTCATGCCTGTAAGCTTCAGCCTATGAAGCGGCCGGGGCAAGGGATCGCGGTTCGAGTCCCAACTGGGGCCCATAGCAAGACCTAGTCCCCCAAAAATATCTGGGTGTGGTGGCGCGCACCTGTAATCCCAGCTACCTGGGAAGCTGAAGTCAGGGATTGCTTGAGTCTGTGGTACCCCGGGCAACTAGAGCCTGTGGTTCCACAAGCAAAAATAGTGAGACCTAATCTCAGAATAAAATAAAATAAACTTGCTTTAAATGTTGTTTGTATTATATTACAGAATAAGGAAGTCATCTGATAAAGGGCTGATTGTGTAAGAAGTGCCTGACCTCATTAGATTTTTTTTGAACTTCATAGTATTGTTGATTAATGAAATTGTAAGATATTTAAAGTCTACAGCATAGTTAACTAATATATGCAAAAATAATTTTATCCAATTTAATATTAAAACACAAACACAAGAGGAAATTTTAAAAATGACATTTCTGGAAGTGTCTAAGCTTAGTTGAGTAACAACAGGGCCCTTCCGCTTCTCAGAAGGTCTGTGGCTTAAATGCTGTTGCCTGCTGCCTGGTGAAGCAATATTCTGCAGCCTTTTCTATCAAAGGCTAGGTCTTCTGGCAAGCTCACTATGATTCCTTCTCTTATGCTTGTTCATTTGAATTGCTGATTCACGATGAGATGGAGTAGGTGCAGGTCAGAGCCAGTAGCTGTTATGTGGTGAAGAGATAAAGAATGTGTAGGTGTGGCAATGTGTGAATATGTGTTGGAGGAGATTTCCAGTTTCTTGGGAAGGAAGATGAAGTACTAACTGGCTTTAATCTAAGACTTCTGATGGGAGGGAGGGAATTTAAAGTCTGAGAAGGAAATATTTACCAGTAATGTCAGCCACTTGGGGGAACTCAAGCATTCCCTTTCCTGGAAACTTCAGGGCTTAAAATGAGAGGGGAAAGAAGTGGACAAGAAGGGGTGTATTAGCAGGCAGCCTTGAAGAAAAAGGTTGGAGACACATCGTAAAACCTTAGTTTCCTGTCCTGAAACTTAATTCAAAAGTTGCCTGGGCTGCTCTGACCTTTTGCAGGAAAATGGAGAGAGTAGGAACAGAATGTGTCTTCTCAAAAGTTCAGCAGGTAGGTCACTGACTTGGATCCTCATCTCCAGACTTTCCAAATCAGCATCTCTGGGTGTGGGCCATGCAATATAAGTTTAACAAGCACCCACTTGATTCTTGGTCATTGTATGTTCAGCAACTAGTACAAAATCTTGGGTACTTGGTGTAGGGTCAGTGAGTTGGTCAGGCTTTTTCTGCCATCAGTCTCTATGACCAGCACCTGTAGTACAGTGCCCTCTCCATGACTGCCTGGTCCAGTGGGTGTGCACATAGGTAAGTGGGCACACCTGGGCCTAGGAGGCAAGGATAAAGGGGTGGTGGCATCACCCTTGGGAGGGGAGCATGAGGGCAGAGAGCCCTGAGAGTGAGGTGACAATGGGAGAACAAAAGAAAGAGCTCAGAGAGTGTGATGTTTCTGGGGCTAGGGGGCTCACCTGCCTCCCAGGTCTGCTCCTACCCGGCTTTGCCTACTTGCCGTACAATTGGCCCTGCCTCCCTGCCTGGTGTGCCTGTGTACCTGGTTCCCTGGGAGAACATTAAAGTTTGCAAAATCTACCAACTGCTCTGACACTCTTTAGTTGCTAGAATCTACCCATTAAATCTACCCATATTGGGATGCTTGCAGTCTACTTGGTATTTGGCTTTAGCTTACTTAGCTCCCGCTTTGAAACTGCCTGCTGGGGAACACTCAATGTGCAAGAGCTTGTGTTGTCCAACTCAGTCAGTGATGCCACCTTCCCATCTCAGGCCCTCACACTTCCCTGTATACCGTCCATCAGTTTGTTCCTTGGCTGTGATAGTTGACCTCTCAGCTTCACTGAGCCAGCCTTCTTATTTATTCTCAAAGTACACCTCATTCTACTGCATAGAACTAAATGTGCATTATATATCCTGTTTTTCTGAAGAGTGTATCCCTGTGTCAGGGAACCAGCTTGTTCATGACACCAATTGTAGTTAAGTATCAGGCTCACCAATCTGTGTAGTCTCTTTATTGTTCTAGCAATTACACAGACACATCAGGCAGGGCAGAGTCAAGGCCTGAGTTGGGGGTGAGGATGGGCGTCAGGAGGCAGGCGAGCCCTTCAGCTGCCCAGGAAACTTCATGTTCTTTCTCTGGGTGCTTTCTCTGATGTTCTCTCATGCTTGTGCTTAAGTTTGTGCATGTCACCATGACTGACACTGCCCCTTTAGCCTTGCCTCCCAGACCCAGGTGAGTCCACTCACACATGCACATACCCACTGGGCCAGGCATATACACGTATACACATGGGGCGGGTACAATACCGCAGGTGCTGGTCATAGAGGCTAAATGGGAGAAAAAGTCTGACTAACTTACCTTACACCCTGGCAACCTGCAGAACACATGGCACAGGACTTAATTATGAGTATAGCAGTAAGGGAGCAAAGGGTTTTGAAGAAGTTAGGGTTAGGGAGGTCACAAATGGCCTGCATATACACCCAGATGTGTAGGTTGCTATCTGCCATTCCAGAAGGCAGGTTTGATGTCTACAAATGATCTTCAAAAAGCCTTGACCCTATTTGTGTGGAAAATTCTCTTTATATTAATTGACAAACATTTGTTGATGCATATCACAAGCTAGGTCCTGTGGGCCAGAAATGATCAGCCTCAGTTACCTCCTAGGCTGTCATCTTCTGTGGAAGCAGAATGGTCTGTATCCTTGGTCTGGAAGCTGATGCAATCAAAATTTTAGTTCTGAGTGGAGCACAGGTAGGGTGTGACCTAAAGGGGGGACAGCTCTGCCTTGGTCACTTAGAGGAATAACAGAGCTGAGGTGGAGAGGCCTCATAACCAGAGGGAGATCTGATAGAGGGAGCCAAAACAGGTGCAAAGGGGCACTTAATTTCTTAATGATGTAAGGGCGGACTGTACAGGAGGACAGCAGCAAAGATTCCTGCTTTGGAATGGAGGGAGGGGTATGAAGTTTTATTCAGACACAGAAGGAACTTGAGCCAATTTAAGCACATATATGAATACTACAGCCTCCAGCCCATATGACAATACCAATGTCTCTGGGTCCTTATCTGCTCACCAGTTATATCTAAGCCCAGCAGTGGCCGGGCACGGTGGCTCGTGCTTGTAAGCTTCAGCCTGTGAAGCGGCCGTGGCTAGGGATCGCGGTTCGAGTCCCACCTGGGGCCTGTAGTGAGACCTAGTTCCAAAATAGCTGGGTGTGGTGGCGCACACCTGTAATCCCAGCTACCTGGGAAGCTGAGGCTGGGGATTGCTTGAGTCTGCGGTACCCTGGGCAACGAGAGCCTACGGTTCCATGGGCAAAAATAGCGAGACCTAGTCTCAAAAAAAAAAAAAAAAAAAATTCTAAGCCCAGCAGAATGCCCCGTAGTATGTATTAAAACGCTTCCAGATTTGTCTGGAACGGTTAACAACAGGGCCACAGATGGGAGAGAATGGGCTTGAACCTTGCCCAAGCAGCAGCAGCTGGCCCTCAAGATAGTATCCTACTTACTCTGAGCCTGATAATTGCAACTGCTAAAGGACATGCAGGGCATGGTCAGTTTCTCACTCTTAAGACTATAAGAAAAGCTTCAGAGCAAATGTTAGCACTGAGTACAATACTCAAAGGTTTAGCAAAGTAATGGGCAAAGAACTGATAACATTGTATGAGTTTCTGACTATCTACAGCTGGCTTGTGTGGGCTTTACACTCTAAGTATGAGAACCCATGGTGTTACTTTTTGTGAAAAGCACTCCCAGCAAACAATGAGGAGAAGCCGACCATGTGGGCCTAGGCAGCCCTTGACTTGTCCTATTCTTGGGCTCAGGACTTTTCTAATAGGGTGTTGGGGTGGCCCTACTGCATGGCTAGGCTTCCCACAGAGGAAAGAATGGCGGTCCACACACGTAGAAGTTCAGGTGTGGCTAGGTTAAGGGTTAAGTCCCCAGCACTGTGACAATGAAGCTGTACTGGAAGTGTTCTCAGTTGACATTCACAAAGGACATACACACAGTTCTGCTGACACTTGGCACTTTATTAGTGAAGAGCCTTCTGGGAGAGGAAAGGCTGGAATGGACATGGCCAGCGCCCACCTCAGGGAATTTTCCTGGCTATCAGGTGCTCCTCCATACGTTTAGAGAAACACCATCATGGATGAAATCCCCAGAGGGCAGCACTGTGACCACCAGAAACTGCAGGGACGGAAAGGCGCCCTAAGCACTGCCAGACCCTTGGGCCAGCAGGGCTTGGATGTCAGGCTCGATGTCAATGGTGGGAAAGCGACGGCTGTATCTGCGCACAGGCACACCGTCCGGGCCCACCAGGAACTTCTCAAAGTTCCAGGAGACATCATTGCGGCACACCGGAGACCAGGTGATGAACTTGGGGTCGGTCATGAGGGAGGTAGGGTCGTCACTGGGCGTGGGGAGGGCCTCCCGCAGAAAGGCGAAGAGCGGGTGCGCCTGCGCGCCATTCACCTCGCACTTCTCGAAAAGCATGAAGTTGGGCTCGAACCCACCGCCTGGTCGGACGTACTTGAGAGAATTCAGGATCTCTTCATTCTTGGTATTTTCCTGCGGAGGGGGAAGAGCGGCTGAGACCCGGGGCCGCGAGGGGAGGGGAAACCTTTCTGACCGCAAGTATGAGTCAGCCAGCCCTTGCCCTTCTCACGCAACTCCAGGGTGGAGCTGAACCTCAGGAGGGAGGACTGCAGGGGAAGGAAGCTGGTGGCCAGCCTTCCAGTGCCCAGTCGCCGAGCCCAACAGGCGCCATGGCTGCGCTCCCTGCCCATGTTGCACCCCCATCCCCACTCCTCCGAGCCCAGCGCACCTGATGCCCGAACTGGTTGCATGGGAAACCGAGGACGACCAGGCCCCGGGGCCCCAAGCGCTGCTGTAGATCGTTCATCTGGGTGTAGTCCCGGACCGTTGTGCCTCAGAGTGACGCCACATTCTCAATCAGCAGCACCTTGCCCTGCAGGGTGCCCAGGCTCACGGGCTCCCCGCCGGCCAGCGGGCGCGCGGAGAAGGAATACACGGAGCGCTGGGCCGCAGAGGCGGCCCGGGTGACCTGAGCGGCACACATAACGCGCAGTGTGTACGGCAGACTCGTACCAGGAAACACCCTGGTGGCGCCTGAATTTAACTGGCTCGGGGGGAGGGGGGTCACATGGCGCAGACACTTTTCCGGGTGCTCCTCCCTCTCTGGTCCCGCCTCATCCGGCCTCGCCTGCCCTTGGCTGGTGTCCGGTTAGGAGGGAGGGTGCGGCCCCGCCGGATGCGGGCACCGCCCTAAATGAACAGAGCTGCTGGCCTGTCTGGTCCTGCCTACGAAAGGCGGCCCTATGGCGGGCGCCCGGAACCAAGAGACCTCGGGATTTTCTTAATGGTTCTTCAGGGATTGGAACCTGTCTGACGATACCAACAGCAAGAGAAGCGAGAAGCGCGCACAGCTGATGCCATGTCACTACCCTACAGTGCGCTGTTGTCACTATTAACGTGCGATGGTGGATGTATTTGGCAGAGGCTGCAAGACAAGTGGTCTGAGGTGACTGTGATTGTAGGAGCGGGTAGAGAGTGAGGTAATCTAACTCAGTTTTCCTGCATTCTGGGGTTGCCTGGAGCATGTTCATGTCCAAGACCTCCTCGCCCTCCTTTTACACCCCAGTGCAGCACACAGGCTTTTTTGAGGAGCCCCTCAGACTCTGCTCCAGACTTTCAGGAGCCAAAGCCAACAAGCATGCAGGGTCAAGAGGACCCAGCCTATTCTGGCCATCCTCAATTCCTGGTCAAGCTCAGATGTGGAGGTGAAAGACAACGAAAATAAGGACTAAACTGGCACACTGCTGAGATCAACAGGCACTGCTTGGAGTGCTGTGAACGTATCCCCTATAGGTTACATTACATGCTCCATCTCACCTCCAATCTTTTTTTTTTTTTAATTTTGAGACTAGGTCTCGCTATTTTTGCCCATGGAACCGCAGGCTCACGTTGTCCAGGGTATCAGACTCAAGCAATCCCCAGCCTCAGCTTCCTAGGTAGCTGGGATTACAGGTGTGTGCCACCATGCCCAGCTATTTTTTGGGGACTAGGTCTCGCTATATGTGCCCCAGGTGAGACTCGAACTGCGATCCCTAGTCCCAGCCGCTTTATAGGCTGAAGCTTACAGGCACGAGCCACCATGCCCAGCTCACCTCCAATCTTAACTTGAAAGTCATACAAGATAATCATTTACACTAAGAGGAAGAGTCACGTTAACGGTGGACTGCAGGTGGGGCTGGTATGGCCTGCTGGTACTTTGAACCCTCAAAGGTGAACAAGGCTAAGTCCATCCTCCCGCACTCCAGCCCTGGAGAGAGCAACACAAACACCAAGATACAGGAAGTTTAGAAAACTGCCTTTATTCTATTAGTAGTTTGGAAAAATTAACTGGTACAGAAAAAAAGTTTAGTCAGCTGGAGAGAAGAGAGAAACTGAGTACCACCCAAGAACAGGAGGCACCTCTGGGAGGGAACCTGGATACAGTGAGGAGAAAGAGCACTGTGACCTAGAGCCAGATCCTGCAGTCCAGGTGAGATAGGTGATGCCACCTTTTGAAGTATCTAAGTGCCTCAGGCATGAAACCAAATTCCTATTGACTTAGCCCAGCTCTGGGGAAGGGGGTGCTGGGATTATGTGGGCTAAAAATCAGTGATATGGCCATCTTTCATCAGAGAAACTGACAAAATGGGAATTTTAAAAATGAATTTTCCATCTGACTTTATTTTCAAATACACTTTCTTTTTTAAAAAACCAATACACTTTCTGTGGGGATGACAAATATCAGTATTAGGAAATCCAATTATACAAAAAATACTACATCTAATCTGGAGTAGATATATTTATTTTTGGTAACATACATTAAGTGGCACTAATTACACAGTAACTATAAGGTAACTAACATGAAACCACAGAACTGTAACTTTGCCGCAGCTGCAAGGACTTGGGTCTCTGGCCCAACACATCAGGAAAAAACTGGATGCCAACCTCAGAGCTATCTATGCTAACAAAATCTGTTAAGGAATAGGGCTCTGAAGTGGCGAATCACCACAGTACCTTGCAGCTGACAGATGACAGGCAGGACATGTTAGTTATAAAGTAGTTACAGCCTAATTCACAAAAGTTACCAACTGTTTCTCTTTCTAGAAAGAAGCAAGAAGTTAAGAAATTCCTTGAATTAGCGCCTGGTGTGTCAGGTGGGAGTGCAGAGGAGGGCTGTTAGAGCAATGTCAGAGGGACCCCGCTGGGTCAGGCAGGTTGGACATCATTAATAATCATGGTTGGCTTCTAAATACTGGTAGCAAGATGACTTCTGATTTGTAATCTTAGGTAAATTATAGATAAATGAAAAAGGCCAGTAATCATACACTAAGATTAATAAACAGCACTTCAAAATTAACCGCGTAAGGGCTGTGCTTGCAGCAGGGTTTCACAAGACAAGGCACCCAGATTTTTTCTTTCCACGTCTGGCTTGCAGAGCAGCTCTCGTGGCCATTTCAAAAACCTCCCTCACTCCATCTTTGGTCTTTGCTGAACATTCCATGTACCCAAAAGCGCCAATCCTGTTTGCCATATCTCTGCCTTCTTCTGGTTTTACCGGCTCCTGACAAGAGAAAAGAGTGATTTAACAGTGTGAAATATATGTGTGAGTAAATATATAAAATGACAGTGAGTACGTATATAAAAAAACCAGTAAATAGGTAAGTATATTCAAATTCAGCTCAAAGACTTATTTGAAAAGTTGCCAAGTCTCAGGCTTGAGTTCTGTTACACAGAATGATATCAATATAAGTGCTATTAAATGAGTTCTTCTCTGGGAAGTAGGAAAAAAGGAAGAGGTCAGAGTGCTGGAGAAATCAAGGGCAAAATTACTCAAGCTGTCAATTCAGAGGAAGTCATGGGTCTTCCTGTTAGTTAGCTCAAAGGGGACTGAAGTCCCTGGAAGAAAATATATCCTGGCCCTGAGAGTAATCTCAATGGGAGAAGCTGGGCTGAAGATCTCAAGGCAGTCTTCCTACAGTGGATAAGCCATCACAGGGCTGGTCACCTCTCTTCTCTGAAGCCAAGATGCCACTCTAGCATCACTATCTGGGCTCTTTGTCTGGAATCCTTGCTCTCAAATTTCCTGATCCTTTAGTTGTCACCCATTTATCTTTGGCCTTACATAAACCAAGGTAATAACTAGGATACAGGTAATCTGGTGAAGTTTCTGCATCTGGAGCATTGACTGTTATTGTGGTCATCCTTTCTCAGGCAGGCAGTACTTGATATCACAGCACTAGTTCACAAGAGATTCCAACTCATACGACGGGGGTCTCAGGGTCCCCTGTGTGCTGGCTCCAAATAATGAGGGTCAACATGGGCAGAGAGAAATTTCTGAGACTCTCTGAAATAGCCTGTTTTTTGTTTTGAGACTAGCTCTGGCAATTTTTGCCCAGGGTACCACAGACTCAAGCCATCCCCAACCTCAGCTTCCCAGGTAGCTGGGATTACAGGCGTGCGCCACCACGCCCAGCTATTTTTTTGGAACTAGGTCTCGCTACAGGCCCCAGGTGGGACTTGAATAGGCTGAGGCATGAGCCACCATGCCCGGCCCTGAATAGCCTGGTTTAATGAGGATTTTTGCTGGGTTCTCTGAACCTTCAATTGTGGACTATTTAAGAATGCTACAGGGCTGGGCACAGTGGCGCATGCCTGTAGGTGGCAGCCTTGGAAGCCACGGTCGGGGCCAGGGATCACAGTTCCAGTCCCACCCAAGACCTGTAGAGAGACCTAGTCCCAAAAAAATAGCTGGGTGTGGTGGTGCACGCCTGTAATCCCAGCTACCTGGGAAGCTGAGGCTGGGGATTGCTTGAGTCTGTGGAACCCCGGGCAACGTGAGCCTGAGGTTCCATGGGCAAAAATAGCAAGACCTACTTTCAGAATAAACAAACAAACAAACAAATAAACAAACAAACAAACAAACAAATAAAAGAATGCTACAGGAATACAGAGCCCTGCCCCAGTCCATGCCTGCTTCATCTTGGCTAGCTCCCGCCTTGTGTGCTCATCATTCCGAAGATCCTTCTTGTTCCCAACCAGGATAATGGGCACGTTGGGACAGAAATGCTTGACTTCTGGAGTCCATTTTTCTGGGATATTTTCTGAAAAGAAGCAAAATGCACATAATTTGGGGATAGACATAATTCTCTCTTGAATTTCCAAGACCCCTAGCTAAATTATAAAGAAACTAGAAGTATGTTTGACATTTTATAAAATCTCACTGATTTCAAAACTACAGAAAAAGGTACCCCCTGCCCCCCAGCAGCCCTTCCCTGAAGCACAGAATCAGCATCTTTTCTCAGTCCCACCAAGGAAATGCGACTCTAGAGGTTAGTCAAGGTACAGGCTCTGGAGGAGCAACTGATGCAGAACACATGGTGGGTTCTATAAAGATGTCACTTGCCCCATGAGGGAGGTTGCCCAAGAGCCACCCCTGTCATTCTGTCATTGCTGGTGATGATTCTCACCACAGCTAACAGGGCTATAGCTGACCCAGGGTCCACATGTTCTCTCTTTACCTTTTCACAAGCTCTCAGCACTTGAAATGGGTCAGGTGTGACTTTTGTGAATAAGAGGTAACCAGCTGTAGCTTCCTGCATAATACCATACTGATCTAGAAAGGTTCTTTAAGTACATCATAATGGATGAGCAGCCCAAATTCAACCTCTCACATCCACCACACCTTGGTCCTATCAGTATAGGGTTGATTCTTTCAATCAATAAAGAGGGCCAGCACAGAAAAGCTAAATAGCACTGAACCCTGCTCTAATGTCTGTACTCCATGGTTACTAGTTTTCAGTTCAGCTGTGACAGCAATCACTCTAAACTATCACATCATCCCCCTGTTTGAACCAGCCATCTCACACTGAAAGGAGAGGTCCACACTACTAACCACAACATTGGCTCTCAAACTCTCACTTCCACTCCCTCTGCTACAACTATACTATATTCTTTCTTTTCTGCCTCAGCAACCTTGCATCTGACACCATAAAGATATTTTATTGCTCACCTCCTTCAAGTATCTGTTCAGAATCACCTTTTCAGTGAAGTCTCTGACAACCCTATGGTCATCCTCTAAAAGAACATGCTAACATGGATCATTCCATACTCATTTCACAAGTGTTATTTGTAACATTTGCTGTTATTGGATTTACTGGTATTTGAGTGGGAAAGGGGAGAGGAAAGAGGGAGGAGTTAACTATTGCTTTTGCTCTGCTGCTTCCCTTCATCTAGAATAAAAGCTCCATAAGTGGTTGCTCAATGATCATTACTCCCAACAGTCCTCTCTACTATCCTTACTTTAGGGCATATAAATTACAGTGAATTGTCTCTGTCTTGACCTCACTATTCATAAATGACTATTATTTTAGAATTGTTCTACTGACTTATCATTGGTTTACAGTATCATGAACAACTATGAAACTTAATTTTTTACTCTTTAGTTCACTGATGGCAATCACCTATGATTTCTATACCCCTCAAGTAATTTGATCACATTGGGAAATATCATTTCACCTGGGTTTACAGGGGTTTTTTTGGGGGGGCTTTTGGAAATTCCGAAAAGCTAAGTCCTTATTATCTAGACTGGGGAGGTCAGCAAATAAAATCTTGTCTGCAGCCGGGTATGGTGGCGCATGCCTGTAGGTGGCAGCCTAGGAAGCCATGGCCAGGGATTTCGGTTTGAGTCCCCCCGGGACACGTAGAGAGACCTAGTCCCCAAAAAATAGCTGGGCGTGGTGGTGCACGCCTGTAGTCCCAGCTACCTGGGAAGCTGAGGCTGGGGATTCCTTGAGTCTGTAGTGCCCTGGGCAATGTGAGCCTGAGGTTCTACAGGCAAAAAAATAGCGAGACCTAGCTTCCAAAAAAAAAATTCTTGTCGGGCCGGGCACGGTGGCTCGTGCTTGTAAGCTTCAGCCTATGAAGCGGCCGGGGCTAGGGATCGCGGTTCGAGTCCCACCTGGGGTCCGTAGCGAGACCTAGTTCCAAAAAAATAGCTGGGCATGGTGGCGCGCGCCTGTCATCCCAGCTACCTGGGAAGCTGAGGCTGGGGATGGCTTGAGTCTGTGGTACCCTGGGCAACGAGAGCCTGCGGTTCCACGGGCAAAAATAGCCAGACC
>PVHY01028237.1:0-15405 GCA_004024945.1 Uropsilus gracilis | reverse complement strand
GGGAGAAAGCCCTCGCCGCGCCCATCGGGAGGGTTGGGGAGGCCCGGGAGATGCCTGCCCGGCCGGCTGAACTCAGGAAACGGTTCCCCGGATATGTGGCAGAGGACTGAATAGGCCAGTAGCTGATCATCACAAGGACAGTGTAACCCAGCCTTTCTTGACGTTTGGAGGTTTACGCTGTGTCTATGCCCCGCCCCGCACCGTGCAGGCATCTCCCGAGCCTCCCAAGCCTTGCCGTGGAGTGGGGCCTGCCTGCCGTGGTCCCCAATGGACTTGCGCCCCACCCTGGTCTGTGGTGCTTAAGGGCAACTAGGCAGTCCCCGGAGGAACTCGTTTCAAATATTTTCTCCTAAGTATTTTTTAAACGTCCATATTTAATTTTTATGTTTTAGTGTATATATATATAGTTATTATTATTGCGGATAGTATTTCCGTTTGCTGGTTACAGTAGACATTATTTAAGGGTGACTTTAGGTTCTTTAGACTCTATTGCAGTATTGGTGAGGATGCGCATTCTGTACCTGGGAAACTAACGTGCACGTTCTATCAACTGCTTATTTTCTGCAGGACTCGGTGGAGTCCATTTTTCCACCAGGAGGTCGCTCACCAGTTGGTGGTAGAACCAACCCAGATGTTGGGAACTGGGGGCTGGAAGGAGGGGCTCCTGCCCTTTCGAGGACTCCGGCAGCGCCGCCTTGTGGCCAATGCCGTCATCTTGGGCAAATCGCGGCTGGGAAAGCCTTTTTTGGCGAGATGAGCAATAGTTTGGGGCCACATGTACCCGCTTCCCGCTGAACTTGATCCATCTTCTCCTTGCTCTTTTGATTTTTTATACCTTATCAGTCTGGGCCATGTGGTTGTTTTAAATAGATTTATTGTGTTTAATGTTTTCTTAAAGATATCTAATTTAATAAAACACAAAATTTGTTTCTGAATCAGTCGACATTTTTCTCTTTGTATTGGAAGCAGAAACCCGTAGATAGTAGAGAGACTCCTGATACTGTATTTTATCTTAATGTAAACATTTCAGCAGGGTGAACATGTATATTAAATCCTGTCTATTCAGTAAGATCAAATGTCTAAACTGAATTTCAGTTTTCAAAAAATTGTAGCTCTTTGATAACTTTATTACAGTGAAATACATTAGATCCACAATCTGTTTAGTATTGATTAATAGTGCTAATTCAGTATATTTACCTAGTGGTGTAATGAATCTCCAGTTTTCCCCTACAGAGCTTTAGCTCTCTACCCACTAAATAATTCCTCACCCTATCTCTCAACAACTGACAAACCATGTTTTATGTTTTTTTCTTTTGTTTGGAGACTAAGTCTCGCTATTTTTGCCCGTGGGAACACAGGCTTGCGTTGCCCGGGGTACTGCGGACTCAAGCAATCCCCAGCCTCAGCTCCCCAGGTACCTGGGATGACAGGCGCGCACCACCACGCCCAGCTTTTTTTTTTTTTTTTTTTTTGGAACTAGGTCTCGCTACGGGCCCCAGGCGGGACTCGAACCACGATCCCTAGCCCTGGCTGCTTCATAGGCTGAAGCTTACAGGGACTAGCTACCGTGCCCGACCTAGTTATATATTTTTTGGAACTAAGTTTCGCTACGTGCCCCTGGCGGGACTCAAACCGCAATCCCTGATCCGGCCACAGCTTCCTAGGCTGCTGCTTACAGGCATGCCCACCCCCCAACCCCGACCCACGTTTTTTTTTTTTTGCTCTTTCATTGAATTTGACTAAATATTTCCTTTAAATGCAATGATACAATTTTTGATGTTTTGTTTTTGTGGTTAACTTTTTTACTCAGAAAAATGTCAAGTTTCAGTCATATTGTAGCATATGTCAGAATCTCCTTTTTTTTTTCAAGGCGGAGTAATAATCCATTGAAGAGATATTCCGTTTTGCATATCCACTATATGTTAATGAGCATTTATGTTCCGTCCATCTTTTGACCCTTGTGTGTAATGTTACTGTGAACATGTGCAAGCAAATATATATGACTGTTTCATTTGTGAAATGAATTGCTGTGTCATATGGTAATAGTTTTTTTTTTAAACACTTGAGAAACTGTTACACGGTTTTCCATAGTGCCTGTGGGTAACACATTTTTTAGAAAATTATCCTCTATTTCATTCATCCTCTTGTCTTCCCAAATAAACTGTGATCTCCTGCTTTGGGTAGGGCTATGAGATTCTGTGACTGTGTCAACATACTAAGACTTGTTTTTTAGATTTGTTGAACTACTTTGCTCTGTGGCCATTTTCATTTAATTATTTTTTTCTCTTAAGTGAAAAGCTGTGGTCTCTACATTTTGGACCCATTAAAAAAAAAAACTTAGTTTGTAACTATTATGAGAAAACAATTGAATGAGAGCACGCCACTGCACTTCTATCTTGCTGCACTTCTGACTTTGCTATATGTCTTTCAATGTTCATTTTTTTCTGTTATCATCACAAGCAGAATCACATTTTCTGTTAAAACAACTTTATTCCTGTTTGCTCTTATTTTTTACAATTATGTGTAAGTTGGTATTAACTTTGATTGTTAATAAGATCCAAGGACCTCTCTCTAATATTTCATGCATTTTTAACTTGTAACACAGTGTTATTTTACTGACCAGAGTTTTCTCTTCATACACTATAAAGAAATATTTAAGAAAACATTGAGGGCCGGGCATGGTGGCGCATGCCTGTAAGTGGCAGCCTAGGAAGCCGTGGCCTGGGCCAGGGATCACAGTTCGAGTCCCGCCGGGGGCAGGTGGTGAGACCTAGTCCCCAAAAAATATAGCTAGCAGGGTGGTGCATGCCTGTAATCCCAGCTACCTGGGAAGCTGAGATTGGGGGTCGTTGGAGTCCGTGGTACCCCGGGCAACGTGAGCATGCAGTTCCACAGGCACAAGTAGTGAGACCTAGTCTCAAAAAAAAAAAAAAAAAGAAAAAGAAAACATTGAATTTTTTTTTTCTTTTTTGAGACTAGGTCTTGCTTTTTTTGCCTGTGGAACCGCAGGCTCACGTTGCCTGGGGTACCACGGACTCCAGCAATCCCCAGATTACAAGCGCGCGCCATCATACCCAGCTAATTTTTTTGAATTAGGTCTCACTACGTTGCCCCAGGAGGGACTCGAACCGCGATCCCCAGTCCCCGCCGTGGGTTCCTAGGCTGCTGCTTACAGGCACGCGCCACTGTGCCTGGCTAACATTGAACTATTAAATGACAACAGACAGCACCCCAGTTTTTCATTATTCCATTAGTTCTACGAATTTATTTACTCTCTGCAGACTCAGTTAATTTTATGTTGGAACACTTTTCCTTTATTTTGATTTGTTTTTCGTTTTTGAAACTATTAACACACAACACCAATCATCATTGACCAGTCCCTTCCCCCTCCGTTTCCCTCTGATAACCTCGTTTCCCTCTGATAACCTCAGTTCTCTTCTTGATGTCCACTGATTGTTTTGTTTTATTAATCTGTTTTGTGCCCTTGAGTTCCTTCCATTTGCTACAAATGGCAATATCTCATGATTTTTTTTATAGCTGAGTAGTTTTCTGTTGTATACATATATCACATCTCTTGTGTGCACTTATCTGTCCATGGGTACACACATGCCATCACGCCCAACTATGTTTTTGAGACCAGATCTTGCTACGTTGCCCCTATGTGGGTCCCATCCCCATGCTGGGAGAGCGGGATTTGAACCGTGATCTCCTGACCCCGCCATGACTCCATAAGCTGTTGCTTACAGGCACACGCCACCTGGCTCCATGGGTACTTTAATTGTTTCCATATCTCAGCAAGTGTAAATAACAAACACTATCATGCATATAACTCTGCAGGTTAATGATAGCATATTCATTATGCAGGGGAGGGAATCAAAATGGATGGGATGAGTTAATGGGACAATGGTCATGGCCCCAGGTGCTATGGGGGTGGAAGAAATCATATACTGCAAAAAAATGTTAAGAAAATAAATATATATTTAGATAGAAAAATTGTTAAAAATTTAAACCAAATAAAACAATTTCCCCCCTGATTTCAGCATGCGCCACCACACCCAGCTATTTTTTTGGGACTAGGTCTTACTATGTTGCCCCTGGCAGGACTTGAACCGGGATCCCTGCCCCCCCCCCCCCGCAGCTTCCTAGGCTGCTGCTTACAGGCATGCACCACCAAGCCCAGCCTACCACCCCCTTCTTGTGGTCTTGTTTGGTCAGTGGCCCCTGGTTCCTGCTGTGTCTTTCTGTCAGGTTCTGGAAGGCACAAAGGATGGCCTGGTTGGCAGTTTCCATATACTGTGAAAAACCTTCCACAAACTCTGTATCCAACATTTGGCTTCCTTGTAACATGGTCCAAAACAAACACACAAATAACATTCACTTGTAATAAAACAACTAGTAATAAAATAAAGTATGAGTGACAGGAATGAAAGGAATAAATGTATACTGAAGATATTAAGTCAGAGAACAGGTCAAAAGTGTGAACGTAAAAATGACTACTAAGAAAAGTAATGATTAGTATTAGCTATTAGGAAATGAGAAATCCACCAACAGGAGGTATCCTGGGAGGTATAGAGAGCAGTGGAAGTGGCAGGAGATTCCACAAACTAAGCAGGACCTTCCACAGGGTTTCAGCACTTCAGGGACTTGGGGGAGGGGCTGCTCTCCTTTCGGTGACTAAGGGAACTCCCTAAATGCTAGAAGCGCCCCTACTTGGATCCTGGTTTGGATAAATCAGTTACAATAGGGCTGGAAATTTTGGATATGGATTCAGTATTAAGTGACATTATGGAATGTGGATTTTATTGAATGTGTTTATTGTACTGTGGTTATTTAAGAAAATGTTCTTTTTTATTTTTTCAGAGATGACTGAGAAATGACAGGATATCATTGGACTTAAAAATACTTCAGAAAAAAAAGCACTATGAAAAGCTGTATGGAGAACCCTTAAACTCCTTTGAGAGGCAGGCAGCCTCTTGAAGACTGCCTGGGCACACAGGTCCCAAGCCTGAGCTCCCTTGCCAGCAGGGAGCAAAGGAGGCAAAGGAATCTGGGTAAGCCCCCTAAGCCGGGTAAGACTGGGAGGGGGGTCAGAGTGGGGCTTTTGTGGCTTCACCCACCAGTGGGTGGCTGCCCCTTGCAGCCCTGATAGGCGGAGCCATGTGGCCCCCTGCCCAGGGGGATCAGGGAAGGGCCTGTGCTCAGCCATCCGGGCCTACCCCGACGGCTCAGGGAGTTCTGGTGTGAGTGGGTGGGGGGATGCCCCTTCCATTTCGCTCTCCAGCTTAAACTTTAAGAGGAACAAGAAGGTGTGCAACACAGACCACATCATAGAATGGGTGTGGGGTCATGCAAAAATCAGCCCACAAACCTGAGCTGAACGTAGCCGATGGACAACTGAGAGAACCAGTGCATGCGAGACAAGAGGAGCAACTGTAGACACCATGTCAGGAAGTGCACCGACACGCTCACCCGATCAGGAAGACCCAAGACCTCATTTTGGAGATGCCTCCTAGGAGAGCAAGGCCCCCTCCCCACACTACAGGAGAGGAAAGGAAGATCAAAGATGGGGAGGTATTGGCCCCCCAGCAAAGCTGCAAACTGAAGCAGGGGAGATGATCTACAAAGGCCAATCACAGACGTCTGTATCAACAGACAAACTTCTTCACCGACACTGGCTGGAGGCGAGACCCCCTAAATTTGACACCAGAGTCATAAGGTAAAGCAGCAAAACAGCAGAGATGGGACTGGAGAAGACGGCCTGCAACAGGAAAACATGGACAGACCACAAATGAATACAGACTGGCCGCCCAACGCAAACTTAAGATTGAAAACCTATCAGTAAGGTTCGGCTGGTTTTAACAACACAATCCCGCACCAACCAAAGAACACTGCCACAGGAAAGAGACTAATGGACTTAACACAGACTAGCGAACAACAAAAAGTGGGGTTTGAGAGCATGGAAGGGGCATCAGAGGAAGGCGGAAGGGGGAGGTATCCCAAAAACCACTTACTGAGGTTGTGCTCTAAAGAATAAAAATAAATTTAAAAAAATAAACTACTGAAAATGGAACTCCCATTCTATCCAGCAATCCCATTTCTAGGATTCTATGCAAAGGTAACAAAAACTCTGATCCAAAAAGACACCTGTACCCGGATGTTTATGCAGCACTATTTACAATAGCCAGGATGTGGAAGTAACCCAAATGTCCCAAAACAGACAAATGGTACGGAAAGCTGTGGTATATGTACATGATAGAATAATAGTCATCAATGAAAAAGACAAATTTATGTCATTCATGGTGATATGGATGGAGCTAGAAGGAATCATACTAGCAGAAATAAGCCAGAAAGAAAAAGAGAAATACTGGATGGTCTCACTTACATGAGGGACAAAGGAAAACAAACAGACAATAAAAATTTAAAATTAATTTTTAGCAAAATTGAAGCATAGAGCATGAGAGGGGAAGGAGGTAGTTGGGGGTGGGAGGGGCACAAAAGACTAAGTTCATGGGTGATAAAGTGGTGGGAGAACTCCAGGGCAGATAACAATGTAAAATAAAATAAATAATAAAGATAATACTTAAGGGAAAAAAGAAGCGTAAATGAAGTATATAGGGAAAATGCCTGTGGAAGGAATCACATGGAAGCATGTCGAAGGTGGTGGAATATGGGTAAGCTGGTGATGGGTATACTATGGTTATAATACCTAGTTGGAGTATCCCAATCAGGGTACCCCAATTTTTAAGCCTTAGTTAAAAATAATTAGAAAAATCCTTTATAATAAATATATTGCCATCAAAATTTTGAGTCACGGCTGATAGAATGTAATAAAGGTAGATTTTTTTTTTAATAAAGAGGTGGGGGGAAAATGCATATTCTTGAGTCTGGGGGTTGGGTATGGGGTAATTCTGCATGTTTGAGAGAGGGCTTTAGACATTCTCAAATTTAAAAGTTGCTGAGGAAAATCATTGAGTTTTCTCAACAGAAACACAGACTGCTCTGCATATCTTTGAAAAGATACTATTAAAGCAAAATACCAAAGAAGAATGAAAATTAGGCTAAATTATACAAGTAAATACAAATTACAAGTACTAACCAAACAGTGTAATTCAGGTCAACAGTATATGAAATGAAGCAAAGAAATTTTCCCCGTTATGGTAACTCACAAACATACACATTTAAGGCCGCGCACAGTGGCTCGTGCCTATAAGCTTCAGCCGATAAAGCAGTCAGGGCTAGGGATTGCGGTTCGAGTCCCCGAGATCTAGTTCCAAAAAAAAAAGCTGGGTGTGGTGGTGTGCGCCTGTCATCCCAGCTACCTGGGAAGCTGAGGCTGGATGTGGCTTGAGTCTGTGGTACCCCGGGCAATGAGAGCCTGCGGTTCCACAGGCAAAAACAGTGAGACCTAGTCTAAAAAAAAAAAAAAAAAAAAAAAAAAAAAAAAAAAAAAAAAAAAAAAAAAAAAAAAAAAAAAAAAAAAAAAAAATATATATATATATATATATATATATATATATACTCTGAAATAAGTCAAAATTGAAAAAGAAAGTGTAAAGAGTAAATCAAATGTCAAGGAAAATTTTTCCTTAAAAAGAATTACAATGCTTAAAGTGAAGCAGGAGGGGGAGAAATGAAGTTAGAAATCCATGACAAGGATTTTACAATATGGTTTGCAAACACCTGGTATTAGGAGAAAACATTTCATAGATGATACCTGAGCAAAAAGACTCCAAAGGTAACAACAGACACAAAACCCTCATCAAATCAAGATTTAAGTAACAATAAATGGGAAAAGTCAATAAAATGCTCAACATTTTAAGAGTCCACATCTAGAAGTTTCCATTTAATTGTACAGAATAATTTTTATTAAATAGTAAGAAAAGCTACATTAGGTATTTCACAGAAGATGAAATACAATTAAATTCTTCAACCACCTCAAAAAGCATCTATGTCTTGTATTAACAGAGGAATTGAACAGCCATACTAAATATAAGAAAAGTAGCCCAACCCCAGGTGTTGAGGCTATAATGCAAAAAATGAGCCTACGTTGAACCCTAGGAGTGGGAATAGCTGCAACTTTTCAGGAAATTTGGAAAAACCTATTAAAATCAGAAATAACCAGCTACTCTCACCTTGAGAACATACAATAGAAATAAAATCACCCTTATATGGTGTAAGCTTCTACACAAAAACACAGCAATGGAATGAGCAGTAACATGAAGAGATGCTCAATTCCTGAAGTCAGGCAAAGGTGTATCTAAACAGACCCCAGCCAGCGTGCCCTAAATACTGCCTCTCCTGCCTCTGAAGGCCAGCTGGGATATGGAGATCATGGATCATGGATTCTGGATCATGGAGATGTGAAAAGCATTATGCCCACACCCCCAGAAAGGAGAGGGAGTGGTTGAAGTTAGTATTTCCTTAGTCTCCTCCCAGAAAAAACTCAGACCCTGTGGTCAGCTGAGGGAGACCCCACCAGATTCCCAGTCAGGAGCATGGGGTGGGAAATATCAGCAGCTCTCTGGCTGAAAGAAGTCTACACAACTCAGCAAACCAGGAAAAAGGAAGTGTCCTGAAAGTAGCCCACCTATTTTGTAGTTAGTCTCCAGATAGGAAATGCAAATGGCAATGAACAAAGATGGTGGTGATGAACCAAAGAAATGCAAATCAAAACTAGGCTTTTCCCATGTGTCTTTTTTTTTTTTTTTTTTTTGAGACTAGGTCTCGCTATTTTTGCCCGTGGAACCACAGGTTCACATTGCCCAGGGTACCACGGACTCAAGCCATCCCCAGCCTCAGCTTCCCAGGTAGCTGGGATTACAGGCACGCGCCACCATGCCCAGTTATGTCTTTTTGGAACTAGGTCTCGCTACGGGCCCCAGGTGGGACTCAAACTGCAATCCCTAGCCCCAGCCACTTCATAGGCTGAAACTTATAGGCACAAGCCACCGTGCCCAGCTTCTATGTGTGCTCTTAAGGGAAAATTTATCTCTACTCCCAAACCCCGAAGCCTAGGACTTTCCAATATTTTCCACCCATTCTGATGGGCTCATCTCATTGTATACAGTATATACAGTGACTTCCTTCAGTCTTAATTAGAACACCTGGCAGTGAAAAGTCTTCATCTGCTAAGTACTTTCTGATGTTTGTCCAAACCCATCCTGAACATGCATGGTTTGCTTCCATGTGGATATTCAAATGTTTCTATTTGGGCTGCTGAAGACAGAATAGAGTTCAACATCAGAACTTGGATAGGAGGGAGACATTTGTTTTTCACTAATCTGACTAGAATTCAGCATTGTAATACAGTTGTTAAAATCAATTTAGAATATTACTAGAATATACAAGATATTAATATACTAGGATATATTTATAATAGATGAGGTTTTGGGCTTTTTTTTGTTTTTGTTTTTTGTTTTTTGAGATTAGGTCTTGCTATTTTTGCCCATGGAACCACAGGCTCATGTTGCCTGGGGTACCACAGACTCAGGCAATCCCCAGCCTCAGCTTCTCAGGTAGTTGGGATTACAGGCACGCGCCACCATGCCCAGCTATTTTTGGGGGACTAGGTCTCGCAAAGTGCCCTAGATGGCACGATCCCTGGCCCCAGCAGTGGCGTCCTAAGCTGCCACCTACAGGCACGTGCTACCATGCCCGGCTTAAATGAGTTTCTTTTTTTTTTTTTGAGACCAGGTCTTGCTATTTTTGCCCATGGAACTGCAGGCTTGTTGCCCAGGGTACCACAGACTCAAGCAATCCCCAGCCTCAGTTTCCCAGGTAGCTGGGATTACAGGGGCGCGCCACCATGCCCAGCTATTTTTTTGGAACTAGGGCTCGCTACCGGCCCCAGACGGGACTCGAACCACATCCCTAGCCCCGCCTGCTTCATAGGCTGAAGCTTACAAGCATGAGCCACCATGCCCGGCCTAGATGAGTTTCTTAAGCTATAATTTAACAAGTTCAAGTGGCAGTGTTCAATTACTGATAAATTTTATTTTAGTGTGAGTGTAAAAGTTTCAATGGCATTTTTCAAAGAAATGGAAACAAATGCTGTTAAATTTATATGGAACCAGAAAACCAAATCAAACCAAAACAAAACTCAAATAGCAAAGCTCTTCTAACTGAAAGGGGTTAGAATGGAGCCATTATATGCCCAGAATTCAAACCATACTACAAAGTCATAATAATAAAAACAGCATGGTACTAGAACAAGAACAGGTACACAGACCAATGGAATTAAAATGAAAGCCCATAAATAAAGCTGCATATATATGGTCAACTTAATAGAGGATGCTACCCCCCCCCCATTGTCTCCTGTTTAAGATTGCAGATTTCAAGGACAGATATGCTAAAATGTGAGAATGGCCTTATTTGAAATTTCCCTGAAGGGAGATGCAGGGGGAAGGAAGAAGTGAAATGGTTCAGGTATGGTTCCTGGAAGGCAGGAAATCAGGATATATAAAGGGTGTGGAAACAAAGAGAGGGATTCCAATATGGAGATTGGATAGAGAGATATTCAATGGAGGAGAGATTGGAATTGGCCATTTTGTAGAGTAAAGATGTGAGCCATGTGAGCTTGGCCATGTGTGGCCAAGGCCTGGGGTTGCCTCTGACTGGCCCAGGCTAGCCGCATGTGTACTAAAGGCAGTTAAGAAGTTTGCAGATTTGAACTCCATGTTGGAGTTGTTTTGCTGAACCTGACTTGTGTCTGGAAGAAGCCATGCAAAAGTTGGACCTGAAAAGAAAGTGAACTTGGCTGGATCCGGTACCATGAAGTTCCTTCAACGACCTGGAAGACAACGAGAAGAGGGCATGGAGGAGCTGAAGCACGTCAAAGGAGCGCGCCAAAGAAAGATGTCTTCAAACACATGTAGAGGAACTCTGACTGGCAGGACTGAAAGACTGAGGATATTTGGACAATCTGGGAAAGAACTTTGGACAATGTTGAGAAAGGTTTTGGACAATGTTAAAGTAATCTGAGTTTTACTTACATGTTTCTTTTGTAGTAACTAGGAGATCACTTTGTTAGAAATAAATTAGTCTGCACTGATAGTCTTGCTTTGACTTGGAATTCTGGTTGAGAAGGCTGGGGATGGTGGAAAGAACACATGAGAGTTTAAACTGTGTTTCTAAGTTTTTCTTTTTAGGTCTGAAAGAGGGAAAGAAAGCAGAGAGAAGCTGGTGGCTGGCTTTTGCATATCAATGGTAAAGGTGATCAGTGAAAATGCTAATGAACAGTTTGTAGCCTGCTTCCTAGGGAGAGAAGCAGGCTTAGGTGTATCCACTTCAAGTTAAAGGCACTTACTAAGGAACTGCTAGTAGCCTGCTTGTAGTAAAGGCAATTGTTACTGGTAATTGTTTAGAGCCTGCTTTGTAGAGAGAAGCAGACCTGTAGGTGTTAAAGTCAAGGCAAAAAGTCTTTCTATGATCACTCGATTTCAAACTTATCTATAAAAAAGGAGCAAAAAATATACACTAGAACAAAGATAATCTCTTCAATAAATGGTGAGAAACTGAACTGTCACATGCAAAAGAATGACTAGACTACTAGTTTCATTTAACAAATTCAAACTAGACCCTACCCCTAACCCTAGCCCCTAACCCTAACCATAACCCTAAACCTAACCCTAAACCTAACCCTAACCCGTCATATCATACACAAAACCCAATTCAAAATGGATAAAAAAAAACTTCAATGTAAGACCTGAAACCATAAAATATATAGAAGAAAACACAGGCAATACACTCTATGACATAAACCTCAGAAATATCTATGAGGACTCATCTCAAGAAGCAAGGAAAATGAAAGAGAAGATAAACACCAGACACCACCTCAAACTAAAAAGCTTCTGTACAGCAAAAGAGACACTAACTGAAATAAAGCACTCCATACAACTGATAAAGTCTGATACAAAACATCTGTAAGGAGTTTATGACTCAACAAAAACATAGCAAACAACCCAGTCAAAAAAATGGGCAGAAGACACTTATCCAAAGAAGAAATGTAAATGGCCAACAGGAATATGTAAAAATGATTAACATCACTAATTACCGGGGAACTGAAAATCAAAATCACAATGAGATATCACCTCACACCTGTGAGAACAGCCCATTAAAAAAAAGAAAAAGAAAAAGAAAGAAATACTGGTGAGAATATGGAGGAAAAGAACCTTCTTACACTTCTGATGGGAACGTAGACTGGGTTAGCCACTATGGAAAACTGTGTGGAGTTTCCTCAAAAACACTAATAATGGACCTGCCATTTGATCCAGTGATTCCACTCTTAGGAATCTACCCAAAGAACACACAAACACCAATTTAAAAGGAAACCTGCACTCCTATGTTTATTGCAGCACTATCTATAATAGCCAGGATGTGGAAACAACCCAAATGCCCCAGGACAGATTAAAGGGTCAAGATGCACTGAGCATGGTGGCTCGTGCATGTAAGCTTCAGCCTATGAGGCTGCTAGGCCTAGGGATCACAGTTCGAGTCCCACTCGGAGCAACACAGTGAGACCTAGTCCCAAAAAATAGCTGGGCATGGTGGTGTATTCCTGTAATCCCAGCTACCTGGGAAGCTGAGGCTGGGGATGGCTTGAGTCTGTGGTATCCCAGGCAATGTGAGCCTGCGGTTCCATGGGCAAAAATAGTGAGACCCAGTCTCAAAAAATAAATAAATAAATAAAATAAAAAATAAAGGGTCAAGATGTGCTCTATATAGATAATGGAATATTACTCAGTGATAAAAAAGATAAACTGATGCCATTTGTGGCAACATGGATGGGGCTGGAAGGAATTATGCTCAGCAAAAAGTCAGAAAGACAAAGAGAAATAGGGGTTGGTCTCATTTAGACGTGGAATACAGGGAAACCAAACAAAGGATCAGGGAAAAGACAAAACTTGCAGCCAAACAATAGGTCTGAGGCATCCAGCAGGAAAGAGGGAAGGAGAGGGGTCAAACGCGAGGGAAGAGACTACTGGTGGGAGAATTATGGGAACACCTGAGGGGGACATCAAATATTGCCCAAAAATGAACACGTAAGTAAACAGTAAGTAAACATCAGTCAATCAAACAGAGGTTCTCAACAGATGAAAGTAATGGAAAGAATCTGAGGAGCTGGGTGCAAAATAGTGGAGAGAAAAACCAAAAAACAACAAAGAAAAAAATCATTAATAAAAACAAGTATTTGACAACGGTGCTATATCTAAGAGAAGTCCAATAACTTAGGTTTTAAACCTCAGGGCATCTCAGTAAAAGCCAGTGTCACCACTATGGCCCAATGTTGTCAGAAGCTATAGATGCAGCTGCAGAATGAGTTGCGTGTGTCCGCGGAGCCTCTGACCTGTGTGAGCGAAGGGGCCAATCACATTGTTCACGCTCACGTTCACGTTCAAGTTCGCGCTGGAGCAGGTGCAGCTCCAGCGCCATAACATGGCGGCAGGGTGCGCAACGCTCCATCCCTGAGGAGCTTCGCCAAGATCAGGTTCAGCAGGAAGCCAGGTCCCCAGGGTCAGAGGGGCACTGAGGCCACGTTTCTTTTTCTTTCTTGTTTTTTTTTTTTTTTTTCTTTTTCTTTTTTGAGACTAGGTCTCACTGCGTTGTCCGGGTAGTCCCAATCCCACAGACTGAAGTGATCCCCAGCCTTAGCCTCTCAGGTAACTAGGATTACAGGCACCTCCACTGCACCCGGCTGCTTTTTCGAGACCATTTCTCGCTGTGTTGCTTGGGGTGGTCTGGAACCCGCGGACTCAAGCGATTCCTGTCCTCTTGCCTCCCAGCGTTTGGATTACAGGTGCGCGCCACCACACCCGGCTATGGCCACCATTTCTGTGAGGACCACCGTGAATATCCCCAGGGCTGTGGGCAGCCACCACTATGTCCTCACCGCTGTGAAGGATTTTCCAGGGACCTGGCTCCTGGGGTCTCGGCTTCCTGGCGTGTCTGCTCCAGATCTGATCTGAACAAGTAGGCGGCGTCTCCTTTCTGGCCTCTCCCACCTCTTCTTCAGTCTTCCCATGCGACACAGCGATGACAGGACGCTGTGGGGACACGTCTCCAGGTCAGATCTGTCCGCGAGGCCTGCTTCTGAGCAGGGGCGCTGGCTCGCCCGGTCAGGAGGCTCCAAGAGGGATACTAACTGGGGGAGAACGTCGTCTCAATGGCGATAAGCCTGTGACCCACCCATCGCCCACCCAGCGGCCAGGGAGTAGAATGTGCCACCCCCCACACACCACATGGGCAGATGGACGGTTCTCATGAAAGGAACGCGAGAAAAGGCTGGAGCAAGAACACCCTGATGCTCCTTTGGTCACTGGAAGCAGGAGACAAATCTCCCAGCCCCCCCAGGACGCAGAGGGAAGGAAGAGAGGCGAAATCACAGGCTGTGTGAGCATCTGCCTCCCTGAGCATCTGGCCCTGGGGCCAGAGCACCCCCCTTTGCTCTTTCCGAAACCCCTCCCCCCTCCCGTTCCCAGGGTGATGGGGGGGGCACCTGTCCCACATCTGCTGGCCTTTCCCTACAGAAGAGAGACTGCTGTGGAAACAGGACACCTAGTGCCACCGATTATTAAAAGGTCCACTTTTTGTAGATACGTAGACTGGGTTTACTTTTTATCTTCTCATTTTTAAAAACTATATATATATATATATATATCTGTTTCACATCTTGGTTCACCTACCACCTCCCCTCCCTGAGGGTTCCCACCCCCTCCCCACCAGTTGTGTACTTTAGTTTGGTTGTTAGCTTGTTTTGCCTTTTCTCCTGGCCTTTTGCTTGTGTTTGCTATATCCCATATATCAGTGAAACCATCTGGTTTCTGTCTTTTTCTTCCTGACTTGTTTCTGCTCATATGATTTCTTCTAGGTCCATCCGTATTCGTCATTTTTAATTGAAATATTCCATCGTGTATATAGACCACATCTTTTGCATCCATTTGTCTGTTTTGAGACATCTGGGTTGTTTCCATGTCCTTGCAATTATAAATAGTGCTGCAGTAAGTATTCAAGTGCAGGTGTTCTTTTGTATAAGTATTGAGGTCTCCTTTGGGTAGATTCCCAGAAGAGCGATTGTTGGGTCAAATGATAGTTCCATTTTGCATTAGTTTGAGGGTCCTCCACACCGCTTTCCATGGTGGCTGGACCAGTTTACATTCCCACCAGCAGTGTGAGAGTGTTCCTTTCTCTCCACATCCACACCAGCACAGGTTGTTGCTTTTTTTTTTTTTTTTTTTAATGTGGGCCAGTAGACTGGATTTAACTAGCAATTTCTTTCTTTTTTTTTTTTTTTTTTTGAGACTAGGTCTTGCTATTTTTGCCTGTGGAACCGCAGGCTCTCGTTGCCCAGGGTACCACAGACTCAAGCAATCCCCAGCCTCAGCTTCCCAGGTAGCTGGGATGACAGGT
>PVHY01028236.1:0-15422 GCA_004024945.1 Uropsilus gracilis | reverse complement strand
AAGTGGCCAGGGCTAGGGATCGCGGTTTGAGTCCCGCCTGGGGCCTGTAGCGAGACCTAGTTCCAAAAAAAAATAGCTGGGTGTGGTGGCGCGCACCTGTAATCCCAGCTACCTGGGAAGCTGAGGCTGGGGATTGCTTGAGTCTGTGGTACCCCGGGCAACGAGAGCCTGAGGTTTCACGGGCAAAAATAGCAAGACTAGTCTCAAAAAAAAAAAAAAAATTATTTGTAAGATTGCCAAACTCCTGAGTTTCGACTTCTTCCTTAGGAACCGGTTGGGGCAGGGGTGGCCAGCCTGTAGCTTCTGTTGCCTATGCCTTCCCGAGTTCAGAGGCCTTGGCATGGCATCCCTGCCAACTTGCTTGTGCTTGTGAAACATGAAAACAGCACCAGGGAAGGTACCTTGCCCCAGGGCCTCAGAGTGAGTGGCTGGCTGGGATTTGAGTCTGAAAGCTCAGGGCTTAGCCTGCCTGTGTGAGGAGAAACAGACTCATTCGAACCTCACTAATTTTCTCCCATGCGGAGTATTTTGAAGTGGCGAGAAGAGTGCCTTGGCCTTTGCCTTTGGGCAAATCTAGGTTCATTCTTGGCTCTGCCACCTTCTGAGAATGATACTTGGGCAGGTTTTTTAACTTCACTGAACCTCAGTTTTCCGCATCTCTAAAATAGACTCGGTCAGCACCCCTAGCACTGGACTGAGTGAGGATTGAGAGATGACTCACGTAAGGTGAGAGCGCAAGCTGTGGTCATCCTTGTACTGACCGAGACTGCAGGACATCCCCACTCACCCTGCTTCCTCCCTGGTTTTTCCCACCTAGATGTGGAGGTGAACGGGCAGAACTGGACCTTTGCTTTTGACTTCTCCTTCCTGAGCCAAGAAGAGGACCTGGAGTGGGCTGAGCTTCGGCTGCAGCTGTCTAGCCCTGTGCATCTTCCCCCTGATGTCCTCCTCTCCATTGAGATTTTCCACCAGCCAAAGCTGGCCGAAGAGCAGGACCCAGCTGACTGCCTGGAGCGTCTTCGGATGGACCAGTTTACTGTCACTCTGTCCCAGGTCACCTTTTCCTCAGGCAGCATGGTCCTGGAGGTGACCAGACCACTCTCCAAGTGGCTAAAGCACCCTAGGGAGCTGGAGGAACAGGTGTCTGATACTGTGGGAGAGTGCTGGAGGCGACCCACCACACCGCCTGTCACCAGCGCACTCCTCATGCTGTATTCCAACCTTCCCCCAGAGCAGAGGCGACTGGGGGGCTCCACCTTGCTATGGGAGGCTGAGAGCTCCTGGAGGGTCCACGAGGGACAGCTCTCCCGGGAGAAAGATGGGAGGCACCGTCGACATCACTTACCTGACAGAAGCCAGCTGTGTCGGAAGGTCAAGTTCCAGGTGGATTTCAACCTGATTGGATGGGGCTCCTGGATCATCTATCCCAAGCAGTATAATGCCTATCGCTGCGAAGGTGAATGTCCTAATCCCGTGGGAGAGGAGTTTCATCCAACCAACCATGCGTACATCCAGGTGTGTTCCAAGGCGTGGGGGTGGCAGGGGTACAGGACTCAACTTTGCTATGAATCTGTTGTGGTTGTTCACTCAGTTCTGCAAGCTTGTGCACTCTGCCAGATCCCTAGATCCTAAGGGTGCAATAGTGACAGCATCCTCAGAGGGCCCATACATAATCAGGCTCTGCTGGGAAGCTTTGAACACTTTGCTTGCCTGGTACTTTTTTCTTGTCTTTTATAAAGTAAGGGGTGAGCTGGGCACGGTGGCTCATGCCTGTAAGCTTCAGCCTATGAAGCGGCTGGGGCTAGGGATCGCGGTTCCAGTCCCACTTGGGGCAAAAACAGTGAGATCTAGCCCTAACAAATAGCTGGGTGTGGTAGTGTGTGTAATCCCAGCTACCTACAAAGCTGAGGCTGGGGATTGCTTGAGTCCGTGGTACCCCGGACAACGTGAGCCTATGGTTCTACGGGCAAAAATAGCAAGACCTAGTCTCAAAAAAAAAAAAAAAAAAAAAAAAAGCGTGGAGGGTGGGTGTAGATTAAGAGGGGCTTGGCTCCTCTCCACCCTGATGTTCTAGGAAAGGAGTTTGGGGATCGACAAACCTGACTGATTATTATTTATTAGCTATGCCATATTGATCAAGCTGCTTCCCCTCTGGGAGTTTCAGTATTAATATCTGTAAAATAGAGTTAAGAATATATTTCATAGGGATTTGTATAATTGAGCAGGATGACATGCATACTGCACATACAGTAGTTGGCTTTAAAGCAGCATGTTTAATGATATATTATTGTTACCAGAAGTCCCATTCTTCCAGTTTATGGGGTTACAGTTGGTATAATACTGTTCTGACCACTGTCAGAAGCTGGACACCCATTTTGCAGGAGTGTGCAGGTTGCTCATTAGCCTAATCTGGAAGGTGGAAGAGGTGGTAGAAAGAGAGGAACAGGCCGGGCATGGTGGCACATGCCTGTAAGTGGCAGTCTAGGAAGCCATGGTGGGGATTGGAGATAGCAGTTCATGTCCTGCCAGGGGCACATAGTGAGACCTAGTCCCAAAAAAATAGCTGGGTGTGGTGGCATGCGCCTGTAATCCCAGCTACCTGGGAAACTGAGACTGGGGATTGCTTGTGTCCGTGGTACCCCGGGCAATGTGAGCCTGCGGGCAAAAATAGCGAGACCTAGTCTCAAAAAGAAAAAAAAAAAGAGGAACAGAATGAGGTAGAAAAAGCACAGAACAGAGTCTAATATGGGTCTGCTATTATAAGGTGGTCCTGCCCTGCTCCTAAAGGTCATATGGGACCAAAGTGCTATGTTGCCTGGGATAGTCCTGATCCCATAGACTCATAGATTCCCAGCCTCAGCCTCCCAGGTAGCTGGGATTACAGGTGCCTGCCACCATGCCTGGCTGCTTTTTTGAAACCAGCTCTTGCTATGTTGCCCGGGGTAGTCTCAAACCTGCTAACTCAAGCAATCCCTGGCCTCTTGCTTCCCAGATTACAGGTGTGCGCCACCACGCCCAGCTAATGTGCCTTTATTTTATTCCATAGAGCTTGACTGGGAATCTCAGAGACCTTTGTGCATTCTTTGTGCCAGGTGTCAGGCACGCTTCAGAGATTCTGGAGCACATGTGAATTGAGTTCATTCCAGGGAGGCACTAAGTCCTGGGCAAAGGCCTCCAGCTCCATCCCCAGGACCCACTTTACTCCACTAACCTAACTGTAGCATAGACCAGCCTCAGATGTTCCCACTGACACTCTGTTGTTTGTTTTTCTTTTTGAGACTAGGTGTCGCTATTTTGCCCATAGAACCACAGGCTCATGTTGCCCGGGGTACTACAGACTCAAGCAATCCCCAACCTCAGCTTCCCAGGTAGCTGGGATTACAGGCGCATGCAACCATGGCCAGCTATTTTTTGGGGGACTAGGTTTTGCTATGTGCCCCCGGCGGTATTTGAACTGTGATCCCTGGCCCCGGCCACGGCTTCCTAGGCTGCTGCTTACAGGCATGCGCCACCATGCCCGGCCTGGAATATTTTCTAAATTGGTATTCCCTCTAGACTAAAATAATAGGAAAATGTATACACTGGCTATTGTTTAGACTCTTCCTGTTAAAGCTGTTGATAAAAAATAAGACATTATTTTAAACTTATGAGTTGATAAAGTGTGTGATGCTGATTCATTTATGAAACTAATTTCCTATTTTTGCACCCAGAAAATGGTTTTAACTTTCTCCAACCCTTTTCTCAAAAATGATATATTCTGACCTGACCACTGAGATGTGAATTGACCCTACTTCCCTCCATTCTACAGAGTCTGCTGAAACGGTACCAGCCCCACCGAGTCCCTTCTACCTGCTGTGCTCCCGTGAAGACCAAGCCTCTGAGCATGCTGTACGTGGACAATGGCAGGGTCCTCTTAGATCATCATAAAGACATGATCGTGGAAGAATGCGGGTGCCTTTGAGGAGCTCCTGGAGGAGGCTGCATCTGCCTGAATCCTGGAACGTTGGGAAGCTCCTGGAAGATACAATGAGCATCTAATCCAAAGAGGAGAAATTAAGAGGGGCAAAGTTGCTCTTTCCACCAGACCTGAGGAGGAAAGGCTGCCACCCTGCAAACGAAAGTTCTGGAAGCCGACTAAACAGAGGTCAGGTCAGGGAAGGAATGAGGAAGCCAGGGAAGCGGACTTGCTGGGTTTTCTCTTTACTGAACAGAGTGGTGGGTAGAAGCACAAGTGCAAGAGTCTCTTTTCCTTAACCCCCAGAAGTTGGGGAGGGGGTATGTACATTTATTTTTGAGATGGGACAAGTTACCTTTAATGTTTATATATTCTTATATGTTAGTCTTTAATCCCCCACTTCCAAATACTCAAGTTACTATATCAAAAGCAGTCTGTTGGCTCTTGTTGCTGCAGGCTGACTTAGGGGAAAGCCTCCCTGCCCCCTTACATCTTTCTGGCTGGCCAGGACTCTGTTGGCCTTGTCCAGAGGCTCTCTGGAGTGGGGCTCTGTTAATGTGCTGCACAAACAATAAAGCCATTGTCCAGTCCTCCTATGCCAGCTGGTGCCTCTGAAGGAAGAAGCAGGAACTCGTCCAAGAGAAGTGACCACATTGGACTGCAGACTGGAGCCCTCAGACATCCCTGAGTCAGTCTGCTTGGGCAGACACGGTTCAGTCTATTAAAGCTGCTCACAATTCACCTCAGTTTCACTGCGTGCTGTTAATGAGGTCCCCGAGCTTCCTGTCACGAGGGGTGAGGGCCCTGACCTCGGTTGGAGACTTGGGTGATGGTCCACAGCTCAGCCACTGTGTGATCTCAGGTAATTCATCGCTCAGCCTCCTCCCAAAAGATGTAAGCAGACAGATGCAATTGGCCATTAGCAGGCCCAGAACAGCTATGAGCTTTTGAGCATAGGCTGTCCTCTGGGCCTCATTCATTCCTCTCTCCCTCTACAGTTTATGAAGCCTGAGAAGCCTAGGCCTCTTTCATCTTTATCAGCTCTTCTGTTGCTCAGGATTCTGAGACTGGCTTCATGTCAGGTCCCACGTACAGTTCAGCAAAAGGAGCCCAGATTTTCTTAAAGGAAGCTCTACCCCTGCAAACAAGTCTTCTGACAGAACAGACCCCAAAGGCAGCAATTCTGCTTTTCTCTTACCAGCTGACCTTATTGAGCATTGCCGACAGAGGGGCTCTATTTTCGTGTCTATATTTGGCAGGCAAAAGAGCCATTTTGTTGGGAATGTTAAGTCCATGAATCTACCCCCCAGGTCTTCTTCCCAAGAAACCTGCTGACTTGCTCTCCAGTCTTAGGAAAGATTCCAAACTTTCCAAACATGTGGGAATCTCTGCCAAGACATGACTCAACTGCAACCTTGGCTGAATCAAGGTTATGATCCTGGTCCAGGCAGGTTTTGGCTAGGTCAGAGTCAGGCCTGGACTTGACCAACCTCAACTGCCGATTCAGCAACAGCTGAATCAGATGCTCTTGGCCGAAATGGAAATAGATCTGTCTTGGCCATTATTCAAATTACAACAGGACCCTGCCTCTCATGCCTGGAAAACAGAACTGGGGGGCTCTTGTCCCATCCTCTTCTCTGACACCTCAGAGGTCTAGCGGACAGCCACACAGGTGAGCTGAGCTTGGCCCCTGGAGGCTTTGCTTATGAGCTCTGGATCTTTGTTTGGGGAGCCATGCATTTGAGTCCCAGTGAAAATCCCATCCTGGGGCTTTAGAACATCTCCTTTACTAAGCAGGTGCCCAACCCTTCTGCTATGGCTGAGGCCAGGAAAGTGAAAGGTCAAGTTATTTGTGGCTACAGCTTGTGGGAGAATGTGCAGTTGACAGTTAAACTCAAAACAGACCTCACTGACTTTGCCTCAGCAAACAAGATGCAGGCACAAAGGCGGGAAACCATTTTGACACCCCCGCTGAAAGCTCGGTGTGTGGTGTTACAGGAGCAGGGTCTTCCTGCCTGGCCAGAAGGGTCTGGGGCTGGGCCTAGTGACAGCCCATGCTCTGGTCTTTGTGTGCTACTGGGGCTTTTTAAGTGTAAACAAACACAGCTGAGAAGCAAGTGCAACCTTAATCTGGGGCCAGGAAGGGGTTTTCATAGAATAGGGAGCTAACTTGCTCTCAAGGCAAAGGTCTACACTGCTCCTTTAGCAGTGTCAAGTTAGTAGCTAAGATGAAGAGGGCATTCTGCCTGGGCAAGTGGATGGGCCTGGCAGTAAGTAGTGGTGGAGCAAAGCAAAAACAGAGCAGAAAGAGGGTCACACAAAGTGGGAAGTGGTGGCAGCCTGCCCTTCACTGGCCTTACCCTGCCATCCTGTTGCCTCCACTTAACATCCAGTTTGCCTTTAGGGCTGAGTAAAGAATGTCTTAAGGATGCTTTCAATAGGACCTGGTCACATTTTTCCTCAGAGATGCTTGAGTACTTCTAGAAGCCCGCACATCACGGCAGTTGGCAAGCCTGCTCCATACCCAACTTGCATTCTCAAGGTAAAGGCTCAACTAGAGGACATATGGTGCCACACCAACTGGGCTGTTAGGGCCTTGATTTAACTCATGTGGCAAGCACCACCGGAGGGCTGTGACCTCACCTGAGCCTACACCTATGAAGACTTGAACCCTCTTTTGGAGAAGGGAACCAAGTACTGGAGATTAAGAGTTCTGTTGATGGTAATGTAAGCACAACTTGCACACAAACCTATCCAAACCTCTACGCTGTCTTGAAAACATCTCTCAAGTTGTTTTGTGGACCTCTGCTCACATATAAACATGAAAGGAGAACATTCTTGTTCTCAACACTAATACACAAATCGGCTGGGCACGGTGGCTCGTGCCTGTAAGCTTCAGTCTATGAAGCGGCCGGGACTAGGGATTGCGGTTCCAGTCCCACCTAGGGGCCTGTAGTGAGACCTAGTTCCAAAAAAATAGCTGGGCATGGTGGCGTGTGCCTGCAATCCCAGCTACCTGGGAAGCTGAGGCTGGGGATTGCCTGAGTCTGTGGTACCCCGGGCAACGAGAGCCTACGGTTCCATGGGCAAAAATAGCGAGACCTAGTCTCAAAAACAACCCACTAATACACAACTCTAGATTAATGGCAGTGTGTCATTTCAGACATGAGGGATTTGGTGCTCCAGAGGGGCAGAGGTGGTGCTCTTCAGAAAAAGCTTAAACTGCAGTTAGATTTCTGGAGGGCTGGTAACTGAGGGCTTCTAGCATGTCCTTTTTCACCTTCAACATGAGAGTGACACGGTTCCTTGCCTGTACAGGGTCAGAGGGACAAAAGGTGTGCTAAGTGTTGAGAACTGATAATACAGCAGCCAACTGCCTTTGCCCAGCTCTCTCACCAGCCAAGATCCCAACCTGTGAAATTAACAGGATTTCACCTGAAATTTTGCAAATTTAAACAAAACACCAAGTTGATATTCAAGATGTTTATTGACTTAATTGTAACAGCAACCGTTGGTGAGATTTTAAATTTTCCCCCTAATTTCCAAAGACCTGCTGATATGGAAGGACAGAGACATGAAAACAACTGATCAAGGAATCACACAAGACTGCACGGTGCCCTCTGCTATCCGTCCACAATAGCGAAGTGGACAAATGGCTAAGGGGATAAACCACAGTAAGGGAGAGGAAGGGAAGACTGAGGAAAGTATTGGTAGTCCCCACTTTCCATTCAAAATGAATGGAACCATTTTGTGGCACTAAGACAAGGGCATTTTTTAAAATATATATATATATATATATATAATATTTTACAGATGCTTAAAATGGACACCTGAACATGTGTCCTCTGGGCTCTCCAAGACACCTTCTTTAAGGTTTACCCTTAAAGCAGAGTCTCCTCACCCAGGTGGAAAGATGGGCTCCATCTTCAGGTGAAGGAAAGGCACTGGCTCACAGTACTCAGGATTTGGATACAGACACCCGGAGCAGGACGGCTCACCCGCATGACTAGCCCGCCTCTCAGTGTGCCTCCCTCACTCTCCGGGTTTCAAGTAAACATTACCCTTGGCCTGGGCTCTGGGTTTTGTTTCCGTTTTTTAAGGTTAAGATGGAGAGGAAGGGAATACACTGAGCAAGAATGGATATTCCGTGCTAAATTCATGGAATTCTCTAAGTTTGAAGAATCCGGGAATTTTGGTTTTAAGCACTGGCAAGAGTTCCCTTTGGAAATTTCAGTGGCCAAATGATTATCAAGCATTGCAGCATCTCCACCAGCCTTCCACTCAGACAGGTGGCAGAGCAAGTTTAATACCCTGGGAAATGTGTTTCAACTCAGGATCTTTCCATTGGCACCCACCACACAGTATGTTTGGCCAAGCTGTAGCCAGAGGTTAAGCAGAGAAGCCACAGATCAGGGACTCAAAAAGACTTCTCCTAAATCTAAGTTTTGCCAAAAGATATCAACTTCCAGGACCAGCCCAGAGACAATTTAAATTCCAAAGGGTGAAAAAGGTGGTAACATATGTCTGCAAAGTATGTTATCAAGAATCATCCTTGAGTCTCCAATAAGAAACTCTTGTGAGCTAGCACCTAGCCAGTCATCAACTAGAACCGCAACACCCCAGGGGGGAAAAGCATTCTCAACAACCCTGACCTAACTGCCTCAAGGTCTGACTTCATCTCTTACAGGAAAGTCACTACACTCCCTTCAAAGTCCAGAAACAAATTGCCTTCCCAAAGAAAGACAGCTTCTTCAGATATCCTCTCCTAAATGTCTTGGGTGGGTGACTGGGGTTCACAGATTAGCAAATAGCTGCCCATACACATGATGTCCAAATAGATGGCAAGGAAAAGTTCTGGACCAGATAAAAGGTGGTAAGGCCCCCCCCCTTCTCTAAAAGAGTAGGTAGAGGGCTTGAGGCTTGGCTTCAAGCAGGCAGGATACTTGAATTCCCATCAAGAATCTAAACCTGCCATCTGCCTTGATTCAAAGCTGGCACTCAGTTCCCATTTGACAGGTTCTGGGGGTGAGATCCACACTCAGCAGCTGGTATTTATTTGAACTAGGAAGGTAAGGTCTTCTAAAGAGCTAGTAACCAAACAGCAAAAAAGTAAAAGACCCTCTATTTTGACCACCTCAAAATCAGAAGGAAAAACAAAATTCACTTTAAGGTGTTTTAAAGTTTGCTACTTCTGAAAGTACCTTTTCTTACAGTCGCTCAGCAGCCGTGCTTATTCTGGTACCCCCAAACAAGCAGGACTACAAGCCAAAAAGCACTGGACAGAAGCAGAGTGTGACCAACCAAGAACTTGTCCAAGGTGCCTGAAATGTAGAAGCTAGGTTGGACATGGGTGCCAGAAACATAAAACACACACTCACTAGGAATGTTTTTCTCCAGGTGTAGATAGGGTTCTCTTTAAGAATGAATTTCTACTAGCTAGCCCAAAATAAGGTGGGCATGCATCAACTGACACCCTGGGCTTAAAGGGGCCATCAAGCACAGATACGTCTAATCCCCAGGTGGTCCCCCCCTTTGCTGAGAAGCGGCTTCTTGGTGGAGACACAACCCATCTTGAGCTGGTGTGCTTAGGGACCGTAAGAAGCTCTGACTTTGCAGGAGACTGGCTTCCAGATATTATCATCTCTTTCACCCTGAATCTAAACGGTTTTCTTCAGTCCAGTAACCTAACATCTAATTCACATCTGCTCCCTCTGCTTGACAATCTCAACTCCAATTAAGCCAGCTTTAGTGGTTCTGCTAAAAAAAGGATCCATTTCCTTTGTTAATTCTTGGGTAAGGGAGTCAGCAGGTAAGTGGTCCTTGCATCTTGACACCAAATTTGCAGAGAAGCATCCCTGGGCTGCTGGTAGTCAGGGAGGTTTATAGACATAATTTCTCTTGGAAATTGCTGTTTCTTAACACCTTTCCCCAAACCAGGAGGCTATGGGAAAAGAGTCTGTACTCTGCCAGTTTGGTGATGTGTAATTTCAGAGACTTGTTTTTGGCAGCCTGGTTACATCCTCTGTTAAGGGTGTGGTAGCTGTAGCCATGAATTCTTTGCTACTGCTCCACTCAGTGGGTAGGATGTGATTTCCCTTCCCTTCGGTGTTTGCTGGGCCTCACGGTTTGTTCCTAAGAAAAGAAAAAGTGAAGGGCAATACTTTCAGAACCAGTCATAGAAGGCACTGTGTGCAGACTCCTTCTTGCCCTCTCACTGGCATCATTCAGGTTAGGGAAGCCATGGCTTCCTCATAAAAAGAAAACTACAAACGAATGTCAAGATCTTAAGAACCACCTCACTCAAATGGTACCTCTCAAGGGTGTTTCCTCCCCCCAAAAAATCAGGACTACAGTAGTTAGAGCTTCCTCTTGAGCCTTCCATCCAGAAACAAAGGACCTACTGAATTCTGGATGCCCCCACAACATTCCGTGAAGCATGCCACAAAGATACCATGTGTTGGAAGTTTACCTGTTGCCTTCTGATTATTTTTAAAGTGCTCGTCTTGAGAGGTCAAAGCAGCAGGCCCCAGGAAACAACTGCAAAAAGCAGCGAGGAGATTCTTGTAGAGATAATGATGAGATCAGGCAGTTATTATCTGATGCAGCTAAAACTCCTAAGAAACATGGCCCCTGGTTAGCAGGTGATGTGCAGATTCCCCAAGATGGAAAAGAGGGGTTATCTTGAAACCACTTGAGCTGGTATGTTTTAAATTCATTGCCCTTTGTTCAGTGAGGAAGCCAAATTTTCATGTGCAGCATTAAAAGATTAAAGAGGGGATGGAATGATCTTCTGCTCACTGCCAGGGCTACCTATAGTTGGAGTCAGGTTCCAGAGGATGTCATGGTCAGGATATGAAGAAGCAAAAGCTCCATTCTCAAAGACTCAAGCTCCTCGGAGGGCAATGAGGACCTGACAAGCCTTTAATGAAAATTACAGTGCAAGTTGTCTTTCCAAGAGTATGTAAAATGAAATTTGGAGTTTAATTAAAATCAGGACAGGGATAAGTCAAACAAACAAACAATAAAGATCTGATTATCAGTTCTTGAGACTGTAGGTATCCCCAAATTGGTGATGCAGTGTATTCCTGAGACATCAACCATCAGAGAAAGTTTCATTCTGAACTATTCACATTTTGTTGCAGAAAACAGAACCAAGTTCCTTATCCATCCTTCCTCTCTTCTAAAATGTATTTGCAAACAGGATCTTTCATAGTTGAAAAGCTTTCTGAGTCAATTGGCCTATAACATTCACCATGGAACTGATCTCCCAAAGGGATTCAGGACACTAAACCCTACCAGAAATTCCTGGACACCAGTGCTCCTTTACTTCTGTGAAGGGACAGAGGCGTCAGTCTTTCTTGAGGGGAGTCACTCTCTGGGGTTTATTGTGCCATTCAATAGTCACGGGATGGCAGGGCAGGGAGGAGAGGAATGAAAAGCAAAGGGTGAGGGAAAAGAACGAGGCTTTCATGAACAACCCACAGTCAGACAGACTGGTCCAGATTTATAAACCACCCAGTACAAACTCCAAACATGTACACCCAAAACCAGAGGGAGAGGGAAAGCACTCATAAAAGGCTAGAGGAAACAAAAGATGGTGACAAGGAACAGCAGACTCACCTACACCTGTCATCTTCCTATCACTGGAAGATGTGTAATTTAAAAAGTTGTTGTTCAAAGTTGTACTGAGAACATATCTAAAAATAGGTCTGTAGTCATCTTAAAAAATAAAAGGTCACTCCTCACATAAGGGGAATGACAGATTTACCAGATACCAACACTTGAGGTATCTCTGATGTGTATTTTAAAAATGGCCTGATAGAGAAAAAGGAAGGAGGAAGAGGAGGGAAGGAAGAGAGGGAAAACTGAATACGCCGAGTAAGGCAAGGAAACTGGGAGGAACACATTTTCAAACCAATGCTTATCTATTTCAGCAGTCAAACAAAGCAGGTCCACAAAGGGAGAAAGTTCAGTTTTTTTTCAGGAACATTCTGAAAGTCAACTTTAAACTCAAAATATTACACACTGCACTCGGAGACAAGTATCACAATGCTTCATGGGTTGGAAACAATGGCTGCTGAAGAATGGGCGCTGCAATGGCACAACACTCTTCTGCAGTCACACCTGGGCACGGTCTGACAGCAACCTACATGGTCGGACTGTGTCCAAAGTGCTTCCAACACTTGTACAGACCTCTCTGGGAGCAGATGAAATCACCTGGACAGGCAGCAGCCAAGAGGACTACAGGCAACCAGATGCAAGCGGGAGACTCGGGAGAAAAGAACTCCCTTCTAATGCAATCAAAAACACCCCTTTTGTACAAATGTGCTAAGGAAAGGAACAGGAAGATGAACGGTAATACCAAAGACAGAAAACATTCCTCCTCGAGGAAGCGAACCTCAAAACAGCGTCACAGGGTAATGCTACCAGAGCTGCACAAGCAGTGCTCTATCCTGAAGGATGAAGATCTCAAGGTAAATGTTTACATCTCCCTCTAATGGTGAAGAGCCCAAACTCACTCCTGCAGCACTAAACCATGGGAGGGAGAGAGATTAGGAACAACAACAACAACAAAAAATCAAGCTGAATCCAGGATTTCTCTGTCTCACCTCCCTAGACCTCCCACCCAGGCAGTTGTCAGTCAGCTGCTATTTGATTTGAGATTAAAAAAACAATTCGGGGAAAGGGAGGTTACTCAACATAAAAAGGACTACAGAAGCAAGAGCTTAATTAACTATTTTCCTCTGTGGGCTGCTTGGTTCTACAGAAATATGACAAGGGCTTTCAAGCTAATCTGTTTCACTGGGAAGGGGAACAGGAAACAGGGAGAGGAAATGGTCATGTGAGGCTCCTCTTCACGTTTGGCACCCAGAGCAAAAGGAGGAGGTGTAGACGTCAACGGGGACTGCTGGCACTGCTTCGCCTGTCTTTTCACTGTTGATCCTATTGGCCGAATCAAGTACACACAGTGTGTCAGTGTTGCTGCTTTTCTTCTGATCCTTGCAGGACAGTCAGATGTCCATCTCAAACTGAGCATCATCCCCTAGTTAGAATAAAGAAATGGAGTTTAGCACAATAAGAAAAAACAAAAGCACTCAACTGTCACTTCTGCATGAGGATCAAAAAATGACTGACTGTCCCATTCCCTATGGCCCTTAAATAATTATCCTGCTTTGACTCATCTGTTTAATCTGGGAGGAAAAAAGAGAATCGCAGTTAAATCACCCATGGAAGGCTGGGCATGGTGCATGCCTGTAAGTGGCAGCACAGGAAGCCTCGGTGGGGACCAGGGATCGTGGTTCGAGTCCTGCCTGGGGCAAAATAGAGAGACCTAGTTCCAAAAAAAATAGCTGGGCACAGTGGTGTGCACCCGTAATCCCAGTTACCTGGGAAGCTGAGGCTGGGGACTGTTTGATTCTGTGGTACCCTGGGCAATGAGAGCCTATGGTTCCACAGGCAAAAACAGCGAGACCTAGCCTTAAAACAAACAAACAAACAAACAAGCAAACAAACAAACAAAACCATGGAGAGGAGCTTTCAGGGAAAAAGAAAAAAGTGAAAACGTTCCCAGGGTCCCTCTGCCCACAGGGTGATCAAACAGGAGTTCCTGGGGTATCTCTTGCCAGTTATCATGTCAGTACAGGCCTTCTAAAGGCTCTGAACTTTGGCTCAGCTCTGATTTAACACTATCAATTAAAAACTCACTGGAATCTGAGGAGGCAGAGTGCTGGCTCAGGTGCTGGGTCAGGGAGTACACACCAAGGTGTACTTCAGGAGCTAGTCATTTTCACCCTCTTTTCTGCTTCCAGACACAGAGGACTCATTACCAAAAGAGTGTGTGTAGAGAGATGTTCACTAAAATAGTACCGGTAATCCTAAGAAGGAGAAAATCAGATAGCTTCACCCAGACCATAAAGAGGTCATTTTCTGGTCTATTTCCTGAGAGTGATGGTAACAGGGGCTATAAAATCCCATTTTGTTTTGTTTGTCATCCTAACCTGATAAAACCCAGGTTCAAGGAGTCTTCCTTAGTTTATACACTCCCTGACTTTGCATTCTTCCCCACACTCCCTAGATTAGATTGCTGTGATTTAGAACTCAGTTTTCCAGAACACTTCACTTGGTGAGTGATGAGAATCTTAAGAGACAAATAACTAAACACCAGCTATAACCAAGGCGCCAGCATTTCTTTATGTTATAGCAGACTGATTTCAAACTCCCTACAGTTAGTCCCACACTTGGTACCCAACATCAGCATTCTCTTACCAACTGCATGTTTCCTGTCATGATTGTTCAAGTTGTTCAAATTGTTTACTTCTACTTTGGAGTCCTCAATTAAGGTGCCAGGGCTGGTGACTCCTGGGATGTTGGGCAGATGGCAGGGCGGGGTCTGAGCCATGGGGGAATTGCGACGATCCAACAGAAACTTTCGATCATATATGATTCTGGTTCCTGGAAAACAAGGTTAAATAAAAAGAATTTGAAACAATACAACGCCGGGCACGCTGGGCACGGTCGCAGTGGGGTCTGGTCCCGCCCGGGGCAGCAGAGCGAGATCTAGTCCCAAAAATAGCTGGGCATGGTGGAGGTGCGACAGTAATCCTAGCTACCTGGGAAGTTGAGGCTGGAGACTGCTTGAGTCCGTGGTACCACGGGCAACAAGAGCGAGACCTAATCTCAAAAAAGAAGAGAAAAGAAAAAATACAAGGGGCTAACAACAATATATATTATTAACCAAGAGTTTTATTTTCAATCTCATTTAGCTCCAACCTTTAAATTGGAACAAATTGGATTGTTCCAATAAGCCAAGCAAAATTCTAACCACTTTGGCCTGGAACCAGGCTGCTCTGGCATTTAGAATGATTTTTCTTCCTTGTCGACTGGAGAAATGTGTGCTCATCCTTCCTTCACTACTCACTGCAACTTCACTTCCTTCACAAAATCATTTTCTTCCCCATCTTATTCAATACACATCACTAACACAACACTCTGTTTTCTACATGCCTCTCCCTAAAGACTGTTTCTTACACCATAGTTATTTATACAGATCTAGACCTATATAGACAGAGATGTAAACCTCTATATGACTAGGTCCTAATGCAACATACACCTTCAAAAAAAGAAAACATAAATGAATAAATGTGAAAAAAAAAATGGTGAGTGCTTTAGCTTAAAAGCTTCCCACAGAAGCACTGAGGAGACATTTCTTCCAGAGCTACAGTGAAGATGAAATGAATAGCCTTCCTGTATTTCACAAAACAAATGCTTACCAAAAAAGCTGCTATGTTTTATGACAGTATGTCCTCTTTTCTTTAAAGTTTTATTTATTTTTATTCTTTAAATCACAACCTCAGTAAATGGTTTTTGGGATACCTCCCTGGCCTCCTTCAGGTGCCCCTTCCATTTTCTCACTCCCCTCTTTGTTGTTTGCTAGTCTGTGTTAAGTCCACTAGTCTTTCTTTCCTGT
>PVHY01028235.1:0-15415 GCA_004024945.1 Uropsilus gracilis | reverse complement strand
CCATCCATCCATCCATCCATCCATCCATCCATCCATCCATCCATCCATCCATCCATGCACCCACCCACCCACCCACCCATCTATCCATTCAAGCATCCATCCACCAATTTACATTCAAGCATCCATCCATCCATTCTTCTTAGACCCTACACTGTTCCAGGCACTGTCCTAGTGCTGAGAGTAAGTCAGCATTTTCTGGATGCAGCCCCCTAACCATGAAGCCAGTGTACAGAGAGTCAAACACAGGAGGCAGGGAGGCTGTGGGAAGCTTTAAGTTTTATCTTCAGGGTGCCTGGAAGCCCCCAGAGGTGTCCAAGGCACCTGCTTGGACAAGGTCACCCTGCCTGATGTGCAGAGAGAGCCACAGGGCATCCAAACTGACCTCAAGGAGAGGGGCAGGGAGAACAGTGAACTGGAGTGAAGAGGAAGGACGTGGAGTTTTCAACAACCCTGCTGATGTCATGAACCGAGTCTCTCCTCTTTGGGGGGCTGTCCCCAAATGGGAGCTTCAGAAGCGGTCCTTGACCTTTACCCACTAGATGCCAGCAGCCCCTCCCTCCAGTTTTCAGAATGGATGGTGTCTTCAGACATTGCCACTTGCCAAATGTCCCCCACTGGGGGCCCCTTGCTCTGGCTGCCACGGAGGACGCTGCCCTGGGAGGAATGCCCCACGGTACCCCATTCTTTACTAGGTAGAAGAAAGCAAACAGAACGCAGAGCTGAGCTAGGCTGGTGGATCATGAAATGCATGTGGCAGGAGCGAGGGTCATGCTGTGCCACTCTTCACACCGCCCTTCAGGTGAGTGTGATATCAGCCAGGCCAGGGCCAGCGCCCCCTCCCCCCTTGGGGCCTCCAGGCCCTCTTTGCTCTCCCCTTGGTCCTTGCAGGAGCAGCTGAATGATCCCTAACCTCCGGGAGGTTCAGGGGTGGCCACAGAGCTGGGCTGGCATTGACCCAGAGCACCCCAGTGGGGACTGCTTCATGCCTGGGAGGAAGGCCTCGAGGAAGGGATGCAAGATGGTATGGGGGTGGGGCTGGGGGTGGACACCAGGAGCCTGAGGAGAACCGACCTATAAGGAGTCGAGGAAGCAAAGCCCAACTTTGCCCAAACGGACCCTCAGCTCTTGGAAGCAAAGTGACTTTTGTTGCTGGTCTTGGATTCTTTTGGGGGGGGCTGCTCCCCTCGGAGTTCCGTTTGAAGACATTGGGTGTTTTGCAATGTCCCCTGCCTGCTTCACCTCTGAACCCTGCCCTAGGTTTCACCTGTGAATAGCCACTCACAGGGTGAGCCCCGCTGACACCCCAGGGGTGATGGTTCTGAAGTTGTGTCCACTGCGGGGCCAAGAGGTTGTGTGGGGGAAATGCTTTCTTCCAGAGGCGAATGCCCAAGCTTTGGACGGATTCTTTCTGAGCTCCCTCCTGCAGTGCATGAGGAAGAGCTTTCTTGGACAACATCCTTAGCCATTGCTGTGTCCCCCTGAATAGCAGGGGGGTCAGCACCACATGTGCAGGGACCAGACCCATCTTGCCCTTCACCGTGTCCCAAGGGCCTAGCATGCGTCCTGACTCCCTGCAAGCATGACCTAAACGGCTGGAAGATGAATGACCTGGCGCTGCTTTAATCCCAGGACTGTCTGGGATGCAATTCAGACCATGGAGTATTTGAACGGAGGAAAGAGAGAGAGAGGAGAGAGAGGAAGGAGAGGAGGAGGGGGAGGGGGAGCACACAGGCGAGGGATGGATGTGTTCCTTCTGCTCTATCCAGAGCCCAAGGCCATCGGTGCCACAAAGCGATGCAAACGAGACCAGGCACACTAAGGAATGATCATTATCTTTATTCATACACACTGGCTTCCAAACTACAGTTAATGTATCTAACAAAGCATGTCATGCAAACAAAGATTAGAAGTTACACAGTTGGGAGGCAATGCAACCATTTATACATCCATCTCACCCGCGATAAACCAATTGTTATTTGACAGTTGAACGGCCTCTACATTTTATCCTAGGTGCTTATACAGAAGGAAAAAGCTTAACCTTCATCTCTTCCTCCTCCATTCACATCTAGGGTCTTAGGTGATGTTTTCCAATGAACAATTTAAACGTGGCATGTCTCTCTCACACACACACACGCGCGCACACACATACACACCACATACACACACACACCACACACATAATGTAGCAAAAGCTGATTTCAAATGCTTAGGACCATCTCTACAAGATATTCTGCTATTCTGATATCCCTCACGGAAGGGACCTGAGGTGAATATTCAGACCGTGTAGACTCCAAAGAATAACTGCCTTCCGGTGTGACTTCGAAGGGTTTGCTAATCCCCTCGGGAATCATATTCTTCTAGGAAGCGTCTGGACAAAAATCTACACACAAGCACATGAATAAAGACTTGAAGGGGAAGCGGAGAAGACAGACACAGGCTGTTCGACCTGAAAATGCAAAGCTATCGGTTGACTTATTTTAGAAAAAAAGGTCTTATAAAGTGGACTAGATGCCTGTTTTATGGAAAGGAGGGTTCTGTCCGCTCACGCAGCGACGACTGGGAAACGGACGCCGGAGGGCATGCCGGCGGCTGCCTCCTCTTTCTGGGGGGGGGGGTTGGGGTATTTCTGGATGGCCTGGTGGCGCAACTTCTGGGGCACTGCTGAGATCCCACCCAAGGGGAGAGATCCGGGGACCTTCGGGGACTGGCGATGGTCGCCAGGTGACCACAGAGATGCACAGAGCAAGGGAAGGGGCCTGGTGACCCCCGGGGGTTTGAGGGCTGTGCCTGGAAAGGAGGCTATTATAATAAAGCCACCTTTCCTGTGGCCTTGGGACAGCTGTCCCAGTGTCCGCTACGCTAACACAGGCCGCTGGACCACTGGTCCTTCTGATGCGGACGCCACACCTGGCCAGGCCCGGGACCCTCCCATGCGGAGGGAGGGGGAGGCTCAGGCAGACCCCAGCCGAGGGCCCCCCGAGGGCTCCGTGTGATTGGAATCTTATGAAATTGCCAGCACTTTGATTTGAAAAACTCCTTTTTACAGAAGAATCGGGTTATTAAAGTTCTCTATAAAAAAGTACAAAGAGCGCCCAGTGCGCTTCAGGTATTCTGCTGGAACGAACGAATCTCTTCCTTTAGGCTTTAAAAAAAAAGTCTTTGGAGCTCGTGGGCCTCGGTGGAGGGTCACCGTAAGGCTGTTGATGGCTGAGTTCGCCTGATACCGATGACACGGATCTGAGGCACGGGAATCCCAGTCGCAGGCCCTTTGAACCCTCCCGGGACGACCACGGCAGTTCCTAGCCTTCCTGTAGGGTAACTCGGACCACCCCTCCCTCTCCTTCCCACAGCAGAGAGAGCACAGCCCTCAGGCGGGAAGTGCCAGCCATCTTTGCAGCCTGGTACATTTCTGTGGCCTGGAGCTCAGACGGGAGGCTTGAAAGATTATTTCCAGTGCCCCCTTGTCAGATGGGCGTGTGGTGGCGCACCCCCGGACGCCCCTTCCCTACCCTTCCCTGCTACTGTCCATGTGGCCTGGGGGGCCCTCCCTGGGGTGCTGGGTGCTTGACTCCACCAGGGTGAGCAAACAGGAAGTGGTGTGAAGCAGGTGACTTCCTGAGAGCCAGGTGAGGCGTGACTGTCAGGAGGTGTTGCCTGCCTGAGGCTTTTCAAGACATAAGATTCTCACTTTGTCTCCTCAGCGCTGAGAAAATAGCCCAGCAAAGAAACCTCATCTCTCCTGCTAAGAGGAATCTTGTGGGGTCCACAGGGCTGACTGTTTTCACAGCTTCTCCATCTGTCCCCGGTGGTCTGTCAGCCGGAAGTGCTGGAGAGACTGTATGGTGAAGCCCCAGGGGAGAGGGGAGGGCTGGTCAAGGGGGGGGAGGGAGGGGAATAGCCTCTTCCAGGTAGAAGGGGTGAGGGGTGGGGGTGGGTATTAGTGGCCTTTGGGAGATGGCTTTTGAGGAGGAAAAGGCTGTATCCCTGGCAACCAACTTGCTCCCCAGGACCCACGAGAACACGCTCAAACACCCCCCACCAGGAGAGACAGCTGAGAGGCAGCCACCTCCTTCCTGAGTCCTGACCCCACGATTTTCAGCCTCGAGCCTCCTTCCCCACACATTCCAACCCTGCTGTTCTCCAACTCCTTGCCAACTGACTTCAGCCTCACTGATCTCTCCCTTGTGAGGCCCCCTAACTCCCAACTGATGGGACTCGGGCATCTGCCCCAGGCGCCCAGCACGTCACCACACCCGGCCGAGGCCTAGCTCGAACCTGGGGCAGAGTTGTTTGGAGACTTGCACCCATCCTGGTCCCTCATAATCTCTCAACCAACCACTGCAACCTTCCCCAGGGCCCCTGGCCCTCTGATTTTCCCCTCACAAATCCCTCACAAAAGCACCCACACACCTGGCAATAGAGGCAGACAGGCCTGCCCTGCTGTGAGCCCCTATCCTCTGAGGGCCATGCCTGGTGGCCCAGGCCAGACACATCCTTTCGAAGGAGCATCTAGAGGGCCTGGATGAGATGCCAAGAGGGACAGGCCACTAGCCACTGGCCCTCAGCCTCAGAGGGAAGCTCGCCCTAGAGAGGCGCCTTCCTTCCAAGGGAAACACACCAGGCGATTTTAATGGCCTTCTGGGGGGGGTCCCCCACCCCAGGGTGGGTGCAGGCTCAGGTTGTGCTCATTCCGCCGGGGGCCTGGCCCTCCACAGCTGGCCTTGGGGACTGGGGTTTCCTCCAGGGAACCCCCCCACTCCCATCTTCCTCCCTTCCTGTGCCGCTCACTCTCCCACACAACCACAGGATTTTATGAACTGATTCATGGCTCAGTCACTCATGGTTCCCCACAGAGGTAACCGTCTTGGGGAGCTCCAGTCACCTCAGCGTCAGTACAAAACAGGGTACAGAACAGACCCCCCCCTCACTGGGCCCTGACCACGCCCGTTCCCCCAACTTTGTCTTTGACCCCCGAGGCCCCTCAGACACAGGGCCGGATGCCACACCTCCCGAAAGAAGACAAGCCGGCTGCTTCCCAGATTCGGAAGTGTGTGAGGGAAGCCTGAGCCTGCTGCTGGCTCAAAACAAGCCGGCAGCCGGGGCTCCGGGACAAATGGTCCACAGCCTACGTGTTTCTTTCTGGAACGTTCCTCACCTCCTGGGCTTGGCTGGGGCTCAGTCCTGCTGTCGTTCCACTCTGGGCAGGAAGACCAGCGCTTGTGCTTCTTAGGCGCTTTCTATAAATGGCCCCTTTTCTATCACACAAAATGAGGTTCCCCCCCACAAAGGGCACTGCTCGGCAGGCCTGCAGCTCTGACCAGGGCCCCTTGTGAGTTCTGAGCTGAACGGTCCACAAATGGCAGTAGTTCCCTACTCCAGCTCTTCCCAGGTTTCCAGGCTGCCCCAGACCTCTTGCCACAGAGCCCCCTTCATGGGTGTGTGGCAGGAGTTTCAGGTAATAGGAACAAGGAGGCGCTTAGCTGGGAGACGGAGCCTTTGGGGAACAAGGGCAACGATCACTTCCATCTTCAGTGTTCTTTCCGCTGTGACACCTGGTTCTTCTGAGGCCCTGGCGTTTGGGGTGGTGGGTGTCTTCCACGGAGGAGAGCTCCTGAGAAAGGCCACTTCCAGCAACACCCCGAAGATCCACTGCCTCTCTGGAGGGTCTGCTGGCAGCTTCAGGGGCTGCCGGACAGTTTGTCTCATGGCCTGTACGTGCTGGAGCAAATGGGGGTTCAGGGGTGATGAGACAGACAACATGCTTCTGGGGTGCCCATGCACACACACACACACACCAGGAAGGGCTTCTTCCTGCCCCTCCCACCTCTCATCATCCCCAGTAACAAGGTGAAAAGGAAGAAGGGAAACACAAAGCCTAGCCCGAGGGCTGAGGCAATACCACATTAGCATATAGTAGGGCGACTGCTGTCAAACACTCCCACTGTGTCCACGAGGAGGAGAGGTGGAGCAACCGGAAACAGAAGATGATGTTAAGAGGCTAGGAACAGTCTCATCTCAAAAATAATCCCCCCGAAACAAAACTTGTTTGAAGGCAGAATCAAATATTTATGTATGTCTAATTGATCATGTAAATAGCCACTCGTTTTTGAAATTAGATCTGTGATAAAAAATTAATATATCTGATACAATGTGCAAGGGATGCAGGGGCTGGGGGAGGAGGAAGCACACAGCAAAGAATGAAGCTAAAACTTAATCAGAAAAGCAGATTCGAGACAAGAGTCTTCACAAATATAGCACAATTGTGTCTTATAAAATTATTATAATACTCTCTTTATACTTGATACGACTATATCAATAATATAGATTCACTTGTTATTAAGGTTTATTATAAACATGCAAAATTCATTGCATGATGCATCTGCAAAACATTAAAATCCTTCTCACAATAAAACATCTTTGAGCGGACAGACAGCCAGGTTTCCTGCTTCTACAGCTCCTGGTGTCATCTGACATGAACTGGAAAAGGGAACCCACACCGTCTTGTTTTCCATCCCGAGGAGGATGCCGAGAGCCAGAGCAAGCTCCACCAGCAGCTAGAGCCAACACGTGAGGTGACTCTGCATCGTACTCTCATGAAGGACATTGCAGCCTATCAAATAAATAAGTACAAAAGGGGTTGGGGCCTACACGTCAGCGTCTGAGGGAGCAGGTAGCAAAATATCGGGGTGTGGGGGGTTGGCTAACAATACTCGTAAGTAGTGGCATGATTGCTGATGGCACCCTGGAGCACAGAGTAATCTCCCAGAGATTAAAACAGACACGCGCGCACACACACTCACACACACACAGGGTTATCCTTGATTGGAAACGATTTCACATGCTCGTTTAGCAAAGTCCTTAGAAGATTTGGCCTCGTAAAAAGAAACGCAGGTATCGAGAGTGATCAGCCAGGGAGGAGACGTGACCACGGATTCGCCCACCACTCATCTGAGGGGTTCTTTCTCTCTTTAAAAAAAAAATGGGTGACCGCTGGACCACGACTGGGTGACAGCGCTCAGCGTCTGGGGACAGGGAGCTTGCAGGGGCTGTGAGGGGGAGCGGCGGCGTCTGGCTCCCGGGGATGATTCCATCAAGCTGAGAGAAGCTGGGGGTAATCGGAGCCCCCCCCCCCAACCCCAGCCCTCAGTCCCACCCTGTTCACTTCTCTGGGCTCCCTGTTCTTTCATTCCAAGACGACTCTGGTGGAGATGCTTCCAGCCCACCGGGCAGGGGTGGGGTCACGCTGACAGCTCTGGTTGGGAGATGGAGATGGAGGGAATTGACAGACAGAGGGCATGGGGAACAGAGCAAGTCGTACCAACAAGAGGGCAAGCGTCTGTCTGCTTTTTAGGAAGAATGAACCTACTGCCAGCTGCGATGCCTACGCAACGAGACGGGACACGGACACGACACCATCTTCCGCTAAGACAATGTTCTTGGTGGTGAGAGAGGGACCCTGGGCGTCGCTCACGTTTGAACTAATAACCCTACAATTTCCAGGCCTCCGTCTGGACCAAGAAACTAGGCTGCGGCCTCAAAAATTTTAGGGTTAAAGACCGTTTTCCCACGGCTGGGGGCGCGGGGGGACAGGGAGGGCGCTGGTTCTCCTTGGTGAGTTTCATACTGCGCTCTGGATGATGGGGTGCACGAACTGGGGGTTGACATACGAGAACCCTTCAAAATCAGACTGGTCGATGTTAGCGATGACCAGCTGATCGGGCGGCGTCAGGACGGGCTGCCCGCGGGTGAAGAACTTGTCGAAGTTTTCCGCGCCTTTGCCGCACTGCGGGGAAAACAGAAGAGGAGGAAGGTCAGTGCTGCCACGCGGTTCGGGAGCTGATCTACGAGGGCCTCCCGGACGCCGGAGGGCGCGCGGGCCTGCTGGATTTCACAGCCGGGCGCAGCCAGCGAGAACAGAGCCCCTGAGGCGAAACTTCCCAGACTCCTGAGCGGGGCCCTCGGTCATGCTGTCAGCCATGGGTCAGCAGCCAGGAGGCGCAGAGGCTGCAGGTGCGGGTCCCCCAGCGGCAGTGCCGGCTGACCAGCCGGGACGTCAGGCAGTGACCCCTGAGTGCAGCGGCTGGCATTCCCGCCCTCCATCCGGGTCTGTGCAACCACATGGAGGAAAGCTGATGTTTTTCTAAAGGGGATCTGCAAACCTTCTTGGTTCCCCCCTATTAATCTTCCAGCAACGTGGGCGCAGGTGTGGTCGGGATAGTCGTGCTAGGGTGCGGGCACATCTGGCTGCATCTGGCCAAGAGGCAGGCCCAGGCCAGGTGCTCTTGGGTCGGAGGTGTGGGGCTGGCATCTTGCGTGGCAATGCTGAGGAACACTACAGCTCAGGCAGGCAGCCCTGCTTGTGAGCCTGACCCCCAAGGAGGGGTGGCGAGGGATGTCCTTCTCCCTTTCTCAGCTAGCCAGAAGGGCGTGGGCATATTTGGTTCCTGGGTAACCCAGAGACAGGAGTGTTTTGTGCGGCGCTGGTGACCCCAAACCACGGCACTTCGCGCCCTTCCACCCACTGGCACCATAGGGCAGCGTGAGCTGAGCCAAGCAGAGGTTTCCAGACTAACCAGGTATCCTCAGGTCTTAACAGCTGCAGACAAACTGTCCTTACACGTCCCCGGCTGCAAACTGGGTAGACTAATCATTGCCACATTCCCACCCCCCACCCCCACCGCCCACTCCGGCTGCTGCAGGGCTGATGTTCTCTTTGCACAGAGCTGGGAACAGCCAAGTTGTGGTTTCTCCAATGCCACCGAGTCCTCGGGCCCCCATTTCCACGTCTCTCCCCAGAAGGTGTCCAAGAGGAGCCAGCAGACCACACTTTGCCCACCTCTCAGCACCAAGTCAGACCCTGTCCTACTGGCAAAGACTCAAAGGAAGGTCTTTGGAACAGTTTTCCTCTCCAGAGTCGTTTCTATTTCCCTCCAGGGCCCCCTGCTCTCACTGGGGAGCGTTCAGACCCTTGATGTGTGGGTGGGTGTTGGGGGAGGTCAGTGTGGGAGAGGTGGGAGGCTGCTGGGCCTTCCCATCCCTCTGTGGAGGCCGTTCTGACGCTCGGTGTCCCTTGTGGGGGCTCGCCTGCAGCGGCTGGCAGTGCCCCGCATCTCCCTGGAAAAGCGTCAGGCGGAGGCAGCAGAGTGAAGCCTGCGGCACCTCCCGAATCTCACAAAAGGCACTTCAAGGTGGGGAGGGCGCAATGCTTGGCCCCAAGAATCAGTTATAGGTCTGCCAGAGACCACCAGTGACACGTACCCTCCAAGAGGAACCAGCCTCCACCACTCTCTGATGCTGTGGTGATGGTGGCAGGAGCCAAACAGCCCTTGCTTGGAGTTGCTGGCTTATGTGCCTGTGGGGAGGACTCCATGACTCCTGCCCTCAGTCCCTGAATCCACCCATCTCCCTGACGTTCTGCAACGTAGGGTGTCACCATGGTGCTGTGACTTGGGCCTGAGGGGTGATTGGACCCTGGAGAGCCTCAGGGGATCTGGCGTTGAGGACCATGCCTCTCGGGGCCAGATCAGGCACATCTCTATAGGTGCTCCCTGAAGCTGGGCCAAATGCTCTCTTAAAAAGAGATCATTTGCATGTTTTTATTATTCTTTCACCATGCCAGGATGAGCAAGAGGGTAAAAAATAAGGGGAAGTCTCTCAGGAGGGGAAGGCAGGCCAAGAGAAATGTCTCTCGCTGGCTGGAGCTCTATCTGTCTCACTTGAGGCTTGTCCATCTGTTCTGTGAGGAGAACATGCAGGTCTGACTTAGCTCTGAGTAGCATCTTTATGATATTCATAACTCAGCTTCCAATGGGGAAGTTCCACAAGGCAAAGCTTCACTGCCAGAGAAAAATAAAACTCAACACGAACTTAAACCTCCACCTGCTTCCTTCTCGCTCAAAGTCTCTGGAATTTCCCCTGGTTTCAAGGAGTGAGGACTCACATCTTAGAAAATTAAAGTCTCATAAGCCTGTTTTCTGGGGTGGAGTGGTCTGAGGCTGACCGAGCAAGAGTCTCTCTCAGCAAGTCCTGGGGAAGAAGGCTCTAGAAAAACGTGAGGCTGATTCTGCAGCTCAGAGCTGAGGCTCAGAAGGATTGTTTTAGTCTGAGGTAGAACACACCAGAAAGTCGCTCCTCACTTATCACCCCCCTCATTCTGAGGTAGGTCACACCAGAAGTCGCTGCCTCTACTTCGCACACCCTTCACTCTGAGGTAGATGACACCAGAAAGTTGCTCCTCCCACTTTTCACCCTCTTCACTCTGAGGTAGGTGACAACAAAATGTTGCTCCTCCTACTTCTCACCCTCTTCACTCTGAGGTAGATGACACCAGAAAGTTGCTCCTCCCACTTTTCACCCTCTTCACTCTGAGGTAGGTGACAACAGAATGTTGCTCCTCCTACTTCTCACCCTCTTCACTTTGAGGTAGATGACACTAGAATGTTGCTCCTCCCACTTCTTACCCCCTTCACTCTGAGGTAGATGATACCAGAATGTTGCTCCTCCCACTTCTCACCCCCTTCACTCTGAGGTAGATGACACCAGAATGTTGCTCCCCTCACTTTGCACCCCCAAGGAAGTGCAAGTATTGAGACCACGAAGTCAGTCCTATGAGATCTAGTGCTTCTTTTCTACCAGGAATTTCTCGCAGGGCTTTAAGAAGGAGCATTAGGCCCCGAGATAATCTTCAAAAGTCAAATGAGAGAAGATATTACTGAACTCCTTGCTTTAAGATGTTTGTGTGGAGAACTGCAGCTATGCTCTTACTACCATATCACCACCTACGGAGAAGGATAATGAAAACCAGCTCTCTGGATCCTTGGGGAAAAGTCAGAGAAGAGCTTCCACAAGCTGCTGTATTTTGAAGGTGGCTGTGAGGAAGATGGGCTCGCAGTGGGAGGAAGACTGTGGTGATACAGTGCTGGCCACCCGGCTCCCTGGTCTCGCCACAGACACTTATTTGCATTTGCCCCTACTTGAAGTGTCTGATTTCTTCCCATTTCTCTTCCAAGCAAGCAAGTACTGAGGGGAATAATTACCAAAAGCTGGGAGGGCCACCTGCCTCTAATTGACCAAGACGCTATCTTAGCCGGCGTGGTGACGTGGCTGAGTCCAGTCTCCAAAGGCTGGTTAGTTAGTGTGTGTTTTCGGTGAAGCTCCCTGGGCCTCCAGCATCTCGATTTTAATGAGCATCACTGTTGACGGTGCCACAGAAAGGCTGAGAAAATGAATCCCCCTGCTCCCCGAGAGAACTGATTAGCCGCACGCCAGGCTGCCTGGGCACTGATCAGCAACAGGGTGATGCCACCGCTGCTCCATGTAAATGTTTCCAGAGCCCTGAAGGAACAGAGGAGCGTGTGAAGCCCTTGGTTTTAGGAGGCACGCACAGAATCGCTCAGGTGTGAAGAGTCACGTTCTGTAGCTCATTTGCAGGTGGCTCAGGGACAAAATGACCGTGTGTCCGTGTGTCTGTCCACGTGCACTCTGAGAGAGGGAGGCAGAGGAGCACGGTGAGGCTGGTGGTGAGCTGCACCTTGGCAGGTCCCCAGGTGTGCGCCTCTGAGGGCCTGCGGGCCGGCCCACTCGCTGGCCTTTTGTCCATCAGGCAAAACAGAGGAAAGGATGTTCCTCTTCAGCGTGTCCTCGAGACGGCCGGCTGGCTGCCAGCACCACCTCGTTGACCTGATGCCACCTCGTTGACCTGATGCCACAGATGCTCCCTGGACCCTCTCATTCCTCACTCGGTAACGGAACGTCAACAGTGTCAGGGGTGGCATCTTACAAAATACAAGACAGCACATGAAGTGGGTGCTCTGGACCTTCAGCCAGACGTGTGGTACCTCGGGTCTAGGTCAAGACATTCTTTGCAGATGGAGTCGATGGTCCTGGGTCCGAGCGGTGAGGCTCGTCTGGGAGGGTCCTGCGGTCGGCTCCCTCGGTGAAGATGAGCTGCGTGGTGACCTCGTCCCCGGAGGGCGTGACAGGCCCTCTGGGGGTGTGCTTAGTCCTACACAAACCAGCACACAAAAGGCCCTGCCCTTCTAGTCATGGTCGTGTCTTCCAGAAATTCATCTTCATTCGCACAGCTGCTCGCAGAGGCCTTCTGGGGACTCAGTTCCTCCTAGACTAGACTCTCCCCACCCTGGGGGCTGGGGGGCACCTTGCAGCTCAAGGTCTCCCTGCTCCGCTTCTGTGTTGGGGTGTGTGCAGGAGCTCCTCGGGGGCCCCCAGACATGCTACCCCAGGGGAGGGGCCCTGGCCCTGGCCTTCCCATGCTGCCCTTCTCTCGCTCCTTTAGGGGTGACCTTGGAGGGAACCCAGGCCATGGCCATGCTGACACCCAGCCTAGCGCTGCAGAGCCCCGAGGGCCATGGCGGGTGAGGAGTCTGCTATGGGGAAGCTCCTGGCCTGCGTGGCATTTTGTTCTATTCGGTGATGCCGCTCGGGCTGGCAGGAAGATGAAAGAAGGCAGCGACCGTGTGCCCCTGCTCCCGCGGGAGAGCTGCGTGGCTGCCTGGCGATGAGCTACTCCTGCTCTTCAGGAAGCCAGTGAGTCTAGAATGATCTTTTGCTGGAGATGCCACCAAGAAATGAAAAAGATAAAACAAAGACTCCTGAGCTGATGAGCACAAACCCAAGCCCTGGAAGGGGCAGGGGATGCGTGGGTGGGCATCGGGACTTACCAAGGTCCAAGACTTGCCTCCCCCGGGTCAGGAGTGGCGCGTGCCTGACCTGACGTACCTCAGCCCTCCTGGGACAGCACTGAGCAAACCTGACCGGAGCAGTCGAGTGGCCGGGGCGGGAGATGGTGCCCAGCGGAGAGCGGCCGCGGGAAGCAGGTTCCCTGGACACGACAGCCAGAGTCCTTGGCGCTGACCTCTGCTGATGTCTCTAGAACCACCCAGTCCCCATCTGAGGATTTCACCTGCTCCAGATTTTAGCTGCAGACGCCCTTGGACGTGTTCATTAGCTCGGGGTCAGAGCACAAAGCTCTTGGGGGGGTTAGATGGGAAGCCTCCTGGGAGAGTAGCTTTGTGGAGGCAGTCAGCTCTCCTCCTCCTGCGGGGCTCCCCGGGTGCACGCTGCCACACAGCCCTGGCCACGCTGCCCTCGGTGCAATGCCCCATGTGTCGGCCTGGCCCCCCGGTCTGTCCACACGGTGCAGCAGCACCAGCAAAAGTCACCGTGTCAGAGGAGGCTGCTGGGGGCACACAAGTGCCCTGCATGGAATGTGGTCACAGCTGGGGAATCAGGCCTGGGCGTGGCTGACAAAATGTCCTAGTCCGCCTCTTGCCCCTGACTCTCTGCCCCACCCCCACCCTAGACCTGCTGCTCAGGAGCGAGCCCTGGAGATGGCGGCCTCTGCCTCCCTTCTGACCAGGGGCTCCTTCCCCACAGAGCCTCTGCCTGGCCTGTGAGAGTTCAGGGCTGTTTCCTCACAGCCAGAGGCGCTTGATTTTCAGCAGCACTCAGTTAAAGGCCCACGCAGCGGCTCAGCAGGAGTCGGAAGTCCAGGAAGCTCCGCTCACAGCTTTGCTTCCAGCCATTTCCACGGCCGCAGCATGCAGCGTGCAGCCTGTCTCCCTGGGGGTTCCCTGGGATGACGGTCAGGGCGGCCAGCAAAGGGGGAGGAGGTGCCAAGAAACCGTTTCCCCTGAAAATAAGGAGGGAGCGACGCGGAAGAGAAGCTGTGCTTGACCCCTGGCTTTGCTGGGCCTCGGCTCGTCCTGGAATGGGGCTGAGGAGGGCCTGCCTTTTGCTCACCCCTAACGCACGGTCTGCGTGTCTCCACGTTGTTCCTGCAGAGACGCTAAGCTGAATGCCAGGGACAGCTGTGTTCCTCTTGGGTTTTCAGAAGGCGGAATAAATAGGAAAGGGCAAAGAGGGAAAGACCTGGAAGAATTCTCCAGTGGGGGATGCATCGCCTCCTTCGCCCCGTTTGCCTCCAAACCAGGCTTTGTGGACTGCAGGCAGGCCAGGACTCACAGACGGCCCAGACCCCGGAGTTTGGCTACAGAGGAGGTGGTAGGGGAGGCTGGGGTGGGGGAGGGGCACACAGAAGGGCCCCGTCTGAAGTGATGATTCAGGAGGAAGTCAACTGACCCGATTAATTTTAGTTTTCCTTCAGTTTGTGCTAAAAATATCTCAGGAAAATAAAATCAGTGGGCAGTTCTATTCTTGGAGCAGAGGACACGTCAGCATGTTTGATGTGGGAGCTGCTGCTCTGAGAATGAAGACCCCGGAGGGTCTGCTCTGCCCGCTCACCGGCCACCTGTCGGAGGAGACAGATTTGGGCCGAACCAACACGGTGGATGCTTCTGGAAGTGACTGGAAGAAAGCTGCTTTCCTTGTGGTCTCGGGAGCAGACAGAGGCACTGAGGCAACGGCAGTGGCCGCCCTGAGAAATGGACCTGGGGGAAAGCAGGCTCCTGGGGGTGGGGGAGAGGTGGCTGTAGAGGGCAGGTGGTGCGGTGAGGAGGCTGGCAGCTACAGATGCCCAGTGTATCTCCAGAGGCAGGAACATCTGGACACCTAGTGGCATGCTGAGGGGGTCACTGACATCCCCTCCCCACAGCCTGCCCACCAGCCCTGCCCACCAGTCCTGCCCACCAGCTGTGCGACCTTGGCAAGTCACCTAGCCTCTCTGAGCGTCAGGTCACTCAGCTGCAAACTGGGGGATGAGACACCCACCTCACAGGGTTGCTGTGAGGGTTAAAAGAACGACTTCGTAAGCCCCAGGGGAACAGGGTCTGGCACGTGGTGTTTGGGAAATAAACAGGAAAAAAAGGGAATCCTGTGGGAAGAGCCTCACGAGAGCTGGCAGTGATGGGCATGGGGGCTGGCACGCTTGTGGTGGCAGGGGCAGTACCACTGAGGGAGATGCCCCAGGGCCCGTGTTTGAGCTGCAAAAGAGGGGGGCCAGGCTGCAGGGCTCCCCTGAGTGTCACGTCAACCCGCCCTGGTAACAATCACTGCTCTGCATTCCCACTGGGGGGACATGATGGGCACAGACCTCCCTCCCCCCCAGCCTGTCCTGCACTCAGTCCCCGAGTCAGCTGACCCTGTCTCAGGCCATCTGGCGGCTCTGTTTCCCCTGGCAGAGGCCCCAGTCTCTGGTCTCTTCAGGAAAAGGGGACCCCAGGGACTGGGAAGTGGGGGTCCGGTGACAGCTTGCACCCCAACTCACCACTCTGGGCTTGAACGGCGGCTGGATCTCCCTGTTTTCCAACTTCTCCCAGTCAATCCTCCTGAAGAAGGCGTGCTCCCTGACGTCCCGCTCACCCTCGGGGCCACAGCCCAGCCGCTTGCCTGGGTGCTTGGTCATCAGCTGGAAGGGAAGAGGGGTTTGAACATGCAGCCTGCTGCCACAGCTGTGCCCACTGCCATGGGCAAAACGTGGACCGGAAGACGTCTCACC